>VYZP01066333.1:41723-141817 GCA_013400635.1 Hypocryptadius cinnamomeus | reverse complement strand
CCCGTTGGCGGCAGGCGGGGCGGGGGGGGGGGGTCTGGCTTTCCTGCTTGGGGCTGAGGGAACAAAAGAGGAACCCGCAGTGACATTTCAAGTGTTTCACAACTTGGCACAATTGACAGTGAGTTGGTTTTCCTCATGCTGTTCCCTCTGTGCATGGGCTTCTTCTTCCCTAGCCCTAGCTCTCCCCTTCCTCCCTAGGGGAGCAGCTGGTGCTGGAAGCTCCTCCTGGATGATGGCTCCAGGGAGGACGTGCCTTATGAGTCCCTTTGCCACCCAGGGAGGGGAAGATGTGTGATGGAAACTCCTGACAAGGAGGCTGGTGTTCCTGTTTTGCCTCCTGGGGGTTACAGAGGGACAGCGCTGAGCCTCATGGGGTGCCTGCTCCCGCCTGGAGGTGGTAGCAGGGAAAGGGGGACATCCCTGGGGTGGTCCCTTTGGGATTGAGCCAGCCCTGTGATCCTGCTCCTGTGGGGTGGATATTGGGTGGCTCTGTGTCCCCCATCCTGCTGTCATGGTCCCCCGTGTGGTCCCTGCAGCTCAACTGGGGGAGTGGGGGAGCCCCATGAAAGCAGCCCTGCAGTGGGTGGCTGGCTTTGCTGGCTTGTCCCTCTGTTGCAGTCCTGCTGGAATGCCTCCCTGCATGCAAGCAGCATAAGGGGTTGGGATCTCATGGGATCCAGCCCTGCACTGGCAGATCCTGGGGACTTGGGATTACAGGGAGCTCAGGAAGTCCTGAAGTCTGTCCTATCCCCATCAGCAATGCGGGAATTGCAGGGAGAATGTCATTCCAAACCAGTGAAGTGGAAAGAGTGTTTGGGAACTGGCAGCTCTCTGGCTTTTCTCCCATCACTTACAACCTTTCTCTTGCTCACACAGATAATTTTTGTATTTTACTTCTTAAAATACATATACATGTATATAAATACTGTATCTTGGCAGCTGCTGTTCCCCAGCACCTGCTAGTTCCCCAGGAAAATGGGGATTTGGTAATGGTACAGCCTCTCTGGTCCCTGGGGCCTTGTAAACCTGGCAATTGTTTATGGCACCACGCAGCAGCATTCTCACTGCTGCTCTGCTCTCCTCCTCTGAGCATCTTCCTGGCTGGACCCTGCTACAGAGGGATAGACTCCTCAGGGGTCACTTTCCCCTGCTCCCAACTTGGAGTTTGCTGGGGGCTCTCTGTGGCAGTTGGGTTGTTTGAAGATGCAGGGCAGAGCTGGTCCTGGCTCAGTCCTAGAGCATCCCCTTCTTGAGTTTACCCCAGTGTGTCCCTGAGAAGGGAGCTGCTGCTTTGGGTTTAGATTTTAATGACTTGCTGGTTTCTAATAAAAATAACCTGGGTGGACTCATGGTCTGTCCATTGACTGACCAAGGGCATCACTCTGGTTTCAGTAGTAGTGGGGCAAAAGTGTTGCATGGCCCCTCACAGGGGCTTTGCAGTTTGTCCCCACAACATCCACACTCTGCCTTTTGCTGTGGCTTTGGGACCCTCATCCTCCGGCCAGCACCCATGGAGCTGGGGCAGCCTCTGCCATGGCCATGTGTCCCTTTGCTGCTGTGGTGGAGGCACAGAACATCCCCATCTTCCTCCTCTTCCTCTTCATCACTGCTGGAGTGAAAGGCTCATGGGGATGATGGGTCCTGATGGGGAAGCTCCTGCCCTTTGCTCCCTGCTGCTGGATTCCCATCATGGCCCCACAGAGGGAAAACCTAGCCTGGGGGTGGCTGTGGGGTTTTATAAGCCTTAGAATGAATCCCAGCACTGTCCCTGCCTCTCTGGGGAGCAGGGTCATGTCGCTGCTCAGGAAACCACTCCCTGGGAGCGACAGCTTGTTAAAGAGGGAAAGAAACCCGAAGGGACTGGGTTGGCATGGGGCTGGGAGTTGGGGCGCGGGAAGGCTGGTGCTTCCTGCATGCTCCCCACTGCTCTCAACGCATGCTCAAGGTTTTTCCCCAGTTCAGGTGTGGGACCACAGTGTTTTGGGGGGATTTCATTGCACATGGGGGACAGCAAACCTGCTCTGTACCTGCAGAGTCTTGGGCAGGCACAGTCGCATTGTTCACTAGCACTTGGGCTGGCTCTGATTTGAGGGACTCTGAAAAGTGATGAGCTGTGGGGTGATGGGCTGATCCAGGAGAGGACAGACTGTGGGGTGATGGGGGATGTGGGACCCAGATTCCACTTACTCCCCATGAACAAGGCTGGGGGTTGAGGTCTGCAGGGTACCTTGGGGGATATACAGTAAATCTGATTCTGGGTGTCAACAGTGGGCATGACCCCACTTTTAGGGGAGCAGAGACAGGCAGTGGGACAGCGGGTATGGCCCTGGGGGCTGAGTGAAGAGGCAGAGTGCTCTGCCCACCCTGGCCATCCCTTCACTGACACTACACTGCCAGTGATCCAAACTAGCTGTGCCCTTAGCTGTCACCCATCATGAGAACATGTGTGTGGTCCCCAGCACTTGCCACATCTCCTGGCATGACATCCCAGCCTCTGTTGTTCCCCACTTGCTCCATCACCAGGGTGAAAACTGCCCAAATACAGGCCTTGCCTGGAAGCATTTAGCAGCAAATGCCTCACCTGGGTCCCCGTCTCCTGCTGGGGTCCTTGGCTCTTGCCCAGTCCATGCTGCAAGCTCAGCACCTCCTCAGGGGAAGGAAAACCAGGCAAATAATTCACCCTGAATTATTCAGCTCATTAATTTATTAGCTGGACAGACGTCACTGCATTCCTTCCCTGGGCTGCCCACCAGCAGATCCCAACCTTCTGAAAGCAGAGAGCATTCCTTCCCCTGCCGTTTCCGCTGGCTCGCTCTGTTTATTTGCAAATCGCCCATTTGCGTGTGTTACTTGGATCCCTCTGATTGCTCCTGCCTTTGATTTGGGCACGTAACTCTCTCCGGGGGTGGATGACCCCCCAGCAGGGTGGGATGCTACTCTGAGAGCCGGGGCTTTGCCATGAGCAGCTGCAGTCTTTTTTAATTCATCATTTGTTTTCTGCAGCCGATCCCTGATTTTTCTCACCGCTGCTGCTCCCGCAGATGGGAGGATCCCGTGGGAAGCAAGGGAAGAGCAGGCAGAAGTGGAAGAAGAAGGGAAGAATGGAGTGCAGGCTTCTATCTGGCTCTCCCTGCCTGGTTTTGGTGGTGGCTGCTGCTCTCCTGTTCTCAGTGCTGTGGGATGGGGCAGGCAGTCCTGGAGCTACACTTTTCCAGACTGAGCGCTCTACAAACGTCCCTCTTGGTCCAGCTGTGCCGTGCTGGGGTGCAGACCACCCCAGGCACCCCATTGTTGATTTATTTTCCACGACTTATTCAGGTCCATCCTCTCCAGTGCCTGTGGGATTTGCTCAAGTGACTTCCCAGAGAAAGACCAAGGCCAGCTGGGGTCCTGTTCTGCTTTGCCCCACTTGGGTAGAATATCTGGGAAGTGCACAGGTTCTGGACCTGTCCTCTTAGTTATTTTGGGCTGCATTGCAGGGCAGAGTCCCTGATGCAAATCTGGTGTGCAAGGCAGGGGCTGCAGGCTGAGCAGGGGGTCCAGCAGAAGCAATAACCTGGGAGGATGCTGCATCCCAGCCCTCAGATTTGAGGCCATCTTTAAAAATCCCTGCTCAGAGCACAGGTGTCTGTAGAGAGGAGCAGCCTCTTCCACCCCGTGGGAAGTGCAAGCTGTCCTGACACCTCTGAAGGCATCCCTGGGAACAGAGTGTGGAAGGAAAAGGTACCAGAGGCAGGAAAAACCCCCAGGAAAGCTGGGAGTGAAGCAGCCAAGCTGCTTCCTGAGCCCTGGCATGGGGCACTCGCCTTATGGCAGGGAAGGAAGGGCTGGAAGAGGATGGGATCACTGAGGGGGTTGTTATCCTACAGCACCTCATCTGACCCTCATCGTTCTGGTGCAAGAAAGCATCTGGAAGGAATGGGAGGTTGCTCCCCCTGCCAGGATGGCTCTGGGATATGCATCTGGGATTGGCAGTGGGAGTCTGTCCTCCACAAGCATTTCCCTGGAAGCTCTTAGTGTTAGCCATCACCCTGGTGCAAAGAGGAGGTGCAAGGCAGAGCCCTTGGTCCCTGTGGGGTTTTAGGGCAGGTGTCCCTGGGCAGAGTGTCCTGGTGTGGCTGTGCTGGGCTTTGGCAAGTGAATGGCAATGGCTCTAATTGTTCCTGAATTCCTCTGAACCACAAGTGAAATCTACAAAAATACAGAAAGTAAACAGCTCAGGGCCAAAATTCCCAGCGCTTTGGGGAACCTTGCACTAGGAAAAGTTTCTGAGCTGCTAACAAAAGGTCTGCCTCTCCTCCAGCCTGCCTGTGTGAGGACCCCCTGGACTGGGAGGGATGCAGCCACAGTGCCATGGGGACTGTGCTGAGAGCTGGACTGACTTTGTGCCTTGGAGCAGCTTGAATATTTTCTTCCTGTTGGATTTTTGTTGTTGTTGTTTTGGTTTGCTGTGGGGTTTCTTTTCTTTTTAATTATTCCTTTGCTGCTTGTGTCTGCCAAACAGGGAGGTTTTAATCTCCTTCTTGCAGACTATGAGAACAATTGCCAGGATGCTGGAGTGACCTTTGCTGCACAAATAGGAAAGATGGCAGTGGGAACCAGCCCCCCATTGCAGCCTCCCTGGCCTGCCCTGCCCTGCCCTGCCCTGGGGAGCTCTGCTCACTCCCAGCTGCAGGTGCTGGAGGGGGAAGAGGCTTTGGCAAAGAGATGAGCAGCCCTTGCCTATCCCTCCCTGCATGTTGGCAGGGTCTGGGAAAGACGCTGTCCCCTAACTGTGTCCCCTGGAGTGGGTGGGGCTGTCTCCAAGGGTGAGCATCTCTCACGCTCCCCCCATCCTCCCTTCTCACTGGTCTGGTGCCCAGTCCCTGGGTCACACTGACCCTGAGGAGCTCTGGTCAGGGCTGTGACAGTGGCATGGAGACCCGCGAATCTCTGGGGCTTTACTGCACCTGAACTGTTCCATGTCACCTCCCTCCCCAGGGAGCTGGGTGGCCAACAGGGTGCTGGACCTGAAAAGGTGGTAAATTTGGGGGAGAAAAACCAAGTTGTGCACGTAAGTGCATTGAGAAGTTTTTGGGGTGCTGTCCATGGGAGAAGCCTGACTTTCCTGGGAAACATCCCCTCACTGGACCTACTCTCCCACCCACCCACAGATAATTCCCAGTGACATCTTCCCCTCCTGCTAGGGATGGTCTCAGCTCCTCGTGACCCTGCGGCTCCATGGGGCAGCTCTGGTTCCCTTGGCCTCTCCCTGCAGGTCAGGCCTTTCTCTGGCTCTCCTCCAAGTCTTTGGATCAGCTCTTGGAAAACTAAAGCCATAAAGTTTGCCCCAGCTGGAGTAGGAACCCGCAGTGGCTGGCCTAGGAGGAAAGCGCTGGACCCAGCGGTTATTTATAATGCAGCAGTGAAGTTAAAAATAACAGAAATTTGAGCTCAGGAAGTTGTTTTGGAGGATAAGAAACTTTTGCTTTGGTATTCAGATGCCAGGTCTAGTGCTGGCCATCCTCTCTGTCCCTGGTGTCCCTATGCTGTGTCCCTTGGGGGTCTGCGGTCCCTTCCTTCCTCCCAATGTGTTGGGTCCTGTTTTGTGTCTTCAGGAATCATCTCAATTCCCAAAGAGAGTGGGGGCACCGTGGGAAGCCCCAAAACTGTGCTGTGCCAAATGGTGGTGCAGGGGTGAGCTGACTGGTGCATTCTGCTCAGGGGTCCTGGTGGCTGTGGGGAGGGGACAGTGTGTGCTCACAGCTCCTGTACAAACCCCCTGGTCATGGTTATTGTCACTACAGTTGTTTATTCCCCTGGGGTTAGAGGGGTTCCCACCCCCTGCTCCTGACCTCTCCACTGCCAGCCAGGCACATCTTGAGCCACTGGCTGCCCCATTCCTGGCTGTTGGAGCCCTTTCAAAACCTTCCTGGGGGTCTTCTCTGGCATTCCCAGCTCCTCTCACTGACAGTCATGGGTGGGATGCAGGCTGGGAGTCAGATACTCCCCTACATGTTCCTGGCATCCTTGCACAGGGAGAGCCAAAGGGTTTTGCCACCTAAAGCCTGAAGCTGGTTGGTGACACAGTGTCCTCCGTGACCCCCCTTCCAGCCCACTGCTGGCTGAGACACCGAACCTTCCAAAACTCCTGTGCAGGCATGTTTCTTGGCATTGATGTTTTATTTTGCTTCAGCTCAAACCTTTTCCCTGTTGACACAGTGCCAGTTTTGCTCCAGATTGCTGGGCTGAGGGGGGGTGACCTTTCCCATGTTTGCTGTCTGGGCTCTGCAGCCCCAGTGCAGCCAGTGGGTGATGGGGAGCACCTGGCAGGAGTAGCTCCCTGGTGGGTGCAGTGCCATTTCCCCCTTTTCATGTCTGTCCTCCTGGCTTTGTCCTCCTTGGACCCAACTGTGTCTTGTTTTCCTGATGCAGAGCCGTGTGGGGAGTCAGCCTCCCCCTGCACCTGTGACACAGAGCCAGGGAGTGCGTCCCCAGCCAGGCTCCCTGTAGGGGGTGAATTTCCCAGTGAAGGATGAGATGTAAAGGGCTGATCTATCCCATTTCTGCATCACTACCAGCAATACAACCCTCTATTAGCAAGGGAAAAAATCCCCTCTTCTGCTGGAGGGAACTTCAAAGGTTAATCTCAGGATCCCATCCTCTGCACGAGGGTGCCTGTCCCCAGCCTTGGACCCAGGGTGTGTGGGTACACCCAGTCCTGTCCACCTGAGTGAGGAGAGTATCCTCCCCCTGGCCTGGGACCCACCACAGGTTGTTCCATCAGGGTGCACATTTTGGGGAATGGAGCCAGCGGCCACACAGCCGCTTTGGCAGCATTTCTAGCTGAGCAGAACAAGGCAGGGATGGAAACTGGAGATGAGCTTGAGGCTCCATTTGTGACAGCAGTTCCTGTGGGATTCATGTGGACTCGCCTGTCTGGTTCTGGATAGCAGAAGCAATGTGTTAAACCCTGTGGGTGCTGTCCCAGAGCATCACCAGCCCCTTTCTTCCCACTAAGTCCAAACAGCACATGAGGCCAAACTTTGCCATTTGTGATTTGTGAGGAAGAGAACTCGGTGATGTTACTTTTTGGCAAAGTCTTGCTGAGAACTCCTCGAGGGTGAAATGAAACGGGGTCACAGAAGGGTTTAATTCGGTACGTTGTCCTTCAAGGGAAGGAAAAGTCAGACAAGAAGTTTTAAACATTTTATAAAAATATCCACATGTGCTCAGCGCAAAACTCACCGTCTTTACCTAATTTAGAAAATGACTTTATATGGAGAAAGATTTAACACTGCTCCATGGAGGGGAAGAATAATGAATACGTCTGCACCAAATCGCGCTGTCATCTGAAGATCTCCAAGTGCTTTCGAAAGTGTTGGAGAGAAAAAATTGTTCTTCTCTTTCCTGGTTTTAGAAACTGAGGCAGGGGATGAGAAAGCTTGAAAAGTGCAACTTTCCTGACTAATTTTAGCTATTTGAAGTCCAGATCTAAGTACCTAAATAAATGACCTGATTTTAATAGACAGCTGGTCAAGTCTCCAGGGTGAAACCTGGAACAAGTCAGGCTCCCTAGGTCTGCAAAGGGGGCCTGGGTCTGGAAAGGGAGCCTCCTTTCCTTAATTTGGCACTGTCACCACAAGCCTTGCTCAGATTTAGGATAAGATGAAACTAATGAGAAGGAATCTCTCTAAATTTCTTTGAATTTAAGAGAAAAATAGAGAATTTCTGTTTGGAGCAGCCTTGTTGTAGCCATGTGAGTTCAGATCCCTTGGTGGCTCTTGGGGAGAGAGGCTGGATCCCTCTGGGTCTGGGAAACAAAAGCAATCCAGGCTTTTCAACCCTGTTATCACACCCCAACCTCTGAAATTTATTTAGTAATAAATAGTGCAGATAGTGAAGGAAAAGAAGGAAATGAGTGAAGGACCTGCTCTATCCTGAGCAGCTGAACTGCTCCTGGTGTGGGGAATTGCATAGGGATGCAATGCATAGACCATTTCCCATCTCTGCAGTGGTGGTGGGGCTGAGGCTGCTGGTCTCAGCTCCAGTCCTGCTCCTGCTGCCCAAATATAACCCAAAATCCCTTGAAAGGAAAATGTGATCTCTCTTTCCCAGCTGAGCAGTCTGCTGGGTCTCCAGGGTCAATCTCACCAGGAATGAGCAGCGAAATTTTTGCAGAAGTGGAGCTTTGAATTAGGTGGGCTTAGCTGGGGTCCTAAAGCTGAGCAAGTTGAACCTGAGGACAAATGGGGGCTGGTGAGTTGTGCTGGGAAGTGTGACCTGTTCCCAAAATGCCTGTCCAAGCTGGGAAGATGCTTCCCACAGCTTGTCCTGCAAGGGCAGTGGAGATCCTTGGGGAGATGCTGGCTGGGTGGTTATGTGAGAAGAGGGCAAAATACCTGTCTTCATGTTTTGCATCCTTGGACAGCCCTGAGCTCACTTGTGCACCTCTCTGTTTGCAAGACCAAATTATGATTTAATTATGTGTGTCCAACTCCTTCTTTGTGATCAAGGCCTGTCTGATGAGTGAGAATTGTAATAAATATTTCCTGTGACCAAGGGCTGGTCCCAGCCCCAGCACCAGCATCTTCTCCTCTGCATGCCACAGCTTGGTTTATTTTCACTCTGTCCTCCTGCAAAATCACCTCCCTCTGAAGATGGATAGCTGGGCTGGTCATGCCCAGAACTGCCAGGTGCCCCTGAGACTCTCCATCCCAAATGTGCATTGCCTCAGGATGGAGCTCACAGTGTGACAGGCAGGGCTTAAGCACGAATCTGGCTGCTCTGGTCATTGCTGGTGCTGGCAGATTCCTGCCTGATTGCCCCTGCCAGAGCCCTGGGGACCTATGGTGCAGGAATATTTTCCCTCAGCAGGAGCAAGGCTTTCGGCACCCAGCAGCACTGGCAGGGGAAAGGCACCCAGGCTTTGGCATTTTGCTTTCTACTTGCTGTCTGATGGCCCCATGCCTGATTTTTTGCTCCCTCCCCATTTTGTTCAGTCTGGACATGATCCTTTGTGCTGCAGGACCGTGGGCATTGCCAGCAGGGCTGCCTGGCTCTCTTGGTGCTCAGTGGGAAGCAACTCCTCTTGCAGGTGGCTACTCTTGTGGGAAACCCACCTGCCTTTGCATTCTTGTAATTTAGAGATACCTCCCACTCAGAGTGCCTGAAATGCACCTCCTGGCCTGCTGGCACTGAGGGCCGGAGGAACTGTGGCTGTGGCACAGATGAGATGGGAAAGACCAGATCAGGGGAAAATGAATTAGGACATACAGAAGTCCCCTTGATCGGGACAGTAACCTCTAATCCGGCTCAGTTCTCCTTATTTACAGTTGCCGAGAGGGAAGGCAGGAGAAAAGCAGCCTGGCAAGATATACAGAGCTGATCTCCTTCCCCCCAGCTGCTTTGCTCTCACTAATGTATTTGCTGGCAGCGCTTGCTGTCCCCGGAGCATTTTGAGCTCGGTCAGAACAACTGTTCACAGCCAAAACAGAAGTGTCAGAGCAGGCACAGGACTGGGAATGGCTGGGAGTTGATTGGAACCCCCAGACCCTCAATACAGGATGCCTGTGGGGAAATAAAGTCCTGAGCCCTTCTGTGTCCTCTCCTCAGCTGGCAGAGATGGAGATGCAGCAGGGAAAACTTGCAGCCCCTGACTGCAGCAGGGTCCCTCAGCACCTACAGGGTGTTTCTGCTGAGGGAACGGACTGGGCACTGGGGCAGTTCTCCCAGGCCATACTGCTTGAAAATACTCCCTGAGAAGCCCCAGAGCTGCTTTTCTCTAGCTCAGGACTCAGTAAGATGAGTAGAGACATCTGAGAGCGCTGCTCTGTACTGGGACACGATGAAGGACAGAGTCCTGAGGGAATTGATTTGGTTGCACTTTGCAGTGTTGCAGAGATCAAAATCTCCCCCAAAATCTCTACACTGTAAAATGAGGCATTTGATACCCCAGGCTGCAAGCACGTGCTTTTCTCCTGAGCATCTCTGGACCTGAGCTGTGCTGGGACAGCAGCATTCCAGCGCCCGCTGCGGAATATTCCAGTATTTTTAGTATGTCCTGGTGCGGTCACTGCGCTTGTTACAGGCCAAAGCAATGAGAATTTTATGAGGTGTAAATGTATTGTGCCTGAAAGCATCCATGTTCCTCTCAGCTCCATACATGCACATACTTCTTCTGCACCTCCTCTCCTCAGCCAAAATATCTTGTCTCCTTGCAGGCTAAAGGAAAGATAAATATTAGCACTTCAAGATGCTCTGATCTGAGTTTCTGTCTGTGTTGCTGTTGTTGTGGTTAAAAACCACTCTTTCTGGCTGCAAAATTCATCAGGGTCCAGTCTCCAGGGTTCAGAGGGAAACCAGAGCAGCTGTTAATGAGGGAGCAGTAATATCTAGAGCTCATTTCAAAGCAATAATGGGATTAGAAAGGAGACAAACATACATTGGTCCCATGCTTGATGGCTTTATTTTCAGCTTTTGTGTTGCTTTTCACTTTATTGGTTGGAACATCCATTTTGCAGTAGACAGCGGATGATGAAATCACATAGGATCAGAGAGGGGTACCAGCGATGGGCTGAGATGGGGAAGTTTGAGCTTTCTTGGCCATTTCAGAGAGTTTTCACCACACAGAGCAAGAGTTAGAAGTGCACAGGGAGCAGGAGCAGGCAATGAGGCTGTGATGGAGAGGGAGACAGGACAGCGAAGGGTAGGAGCTGGAGACTGCAGCCCCTTTAGTGAGGCTTGTAATATCTTATTAATGGAAGAGAAACTGCAATTTTTATTTTGTGGAAATTCTTTTGTTCCACATTAAATTTTAAAGCACTTTGCTCCCATTACAGTGTCCTGCCAGAGTGTGCTGCTGGCTGGGAGGAGCTGCCCTTTGAAAGGTTTTGGGAGAGCCCATGTTTGTGTCCAGGGTGGGGGAGCAGGGCAGGAGTGCAGGGTCCTTCCCTGGGAAGACTGTCCCTGGGGCTGTCACCCCAAACCCAACCCTCCTGTCACACCTGCTAAGCATCACCCAGAGTCTAGGGTGGGGGTATGGAAGGTGCCAGGGGTGGACTGTGGTGGACTGTGTGCCCTTGGTAGGTGCAGGGGCTTGAGGAGGGCTTGCCTACACCCAGAGCTCTTTTTAATTAACTCCATGTGCAGGGACATGTGGATCCTGGAACGGGAACAAGGCACCCTTATTCCCCAATAAGCTTGTCTGCACATGGAGTAAATCAATAGCAGCTCATCAGGAGCTGTATGCTGGCTGGAGATGCCGCCTAAGGATGAGTCACATGCAGAGAGGGGGGCAATATAAAAAGAAAAGGGGGGCAATATAAAAAGAAAAGTGAAAAGAAATCTGAGGTTTGGGTCTAGACCTGGACTTAGGAATGCCCATTGCATTTCTTGTGTGCCAAACCAAAGGCTGGCTTTGTACTGTGTCCTCTCCCCTACCTGCTAATCCTTGTGGGTGCTTGGAGCAGAATTTTTCACCGTGATCCCATGATTATATGCTGGGCTGTGAGTGCCTGAATATCAGGACTCTTTGTGGCTTTTAGCTGGTTATGGGTTGGTCCCCACTGAACTCCAAAGCAAGTGGTGCTGGCCTTAGGCTCCCAGTGAGAAGGCAATTGAATGGGCTGGGACTGAACAGCTCCAAGGATATTTTGAAATACCATAGGTTGTCCTTGTTGCTTTTCCTAAGCCAAAGTGAGCGAGGCTCGGATGATGTGCAGGAGATTGGGAACCTGGGGAGTTGTGTACATTTTTCATGAAGCTTTTTGGAAGATCAAAAGCATTAGAAATCATTTGGTTTAAGGTTCCTGAAGTGACCAAATGCCTTGAGTGAGGCTTATCCAGAGTAGCCTGAGGCTGTTTCCAGACACAGCAGTGTGCAGGGCCAGATCCAGCTGCAGAAGTAGGGTCTAGTAAAGGTTTTGGAAAGGAAAGGATGAATTGCTTCTTACTGGGGGCTGAGTGCCAAGAATGTTTCTCACCTCTGTCCCAGCCCAGTAGTTGCTGATGGTGAGGGTCAGGACATCTGCACCAAAGGTGCCCAGTCCCTCTTGGCAGGATAGAGACCCCCAAAGTGATAATTTCCACCCAAACGTTCTCAAACCAACCTTGTTCCCAGTTATCTCAGTAAAGATGAGCTGCGGAAGGGATGTGGAAATGGAGCCTTTGCAGCTGCCAGGGTCTCTCTGCCTGATTTCTCTCCAACACCAAGAAGCTCCCAGGGCAGTGGGCACCCAGTAGGCACCAGGACTTATTCTGCAGGAATGAATTAATGGAATAAATCCATTTTAAATGCCACATTTTGACACAGGTGACAGGCTCTAGGAGGTGGCAGTGGCTCAGTCCCTGCTCTCCCTCTGTAGAGGTTTGACTCTGCCACACCGTGCTGTCAAGGCTGCCAGCACAGGAGGAGCCTTTGGGGTCAGAGCCTTTGGGGTCAGAGCCGGTCCCTGGCTGCTGCCAGAGCCCTTTCAAGGCATTACAGATGATGTGCCATCCTCTCGCTGAGCTTCCTGGCTATTGTTAGCTGCTGTTGAAGCCTGATGCTAATTAAATAGGGTATTTTGTGTTTAATAAATTCCTACTTGAGTCATGCCAGCAGGAGGGCACTGGCCAGATATCTGCCAGTGTCACTGCGGGGTGGCAGCACTGGAATGGTTCTCCCTTAGAGTCTCCTGCACCCCTTAGCCCTGTGGGTGCTACCCCACAGGGGTGCATATCACTGCACCCTGGCAAACTTGTCTACCTGATCTTTGGGAAGAAAAGTCCCCTCCCTGTGGTAGCAGCACCTTGGGATACCCAGAGGGATCTTAAATGCTGGGAGAAGGATGAGCATCCCTGGTGCCATGTCCCATCTTGCCCCCTTTCCTGCCACCCCAGGCAGCCAGCTCTGTGTTCACTCTGCTCCCTGTCTGTTCCCACTTGCCATCTTTGCAAGGAGACACCAACGCGCTGTCATGAAGCTGAAAGCATCAAACTGCTGCAATGCCCCCAACCCCCAGGAAGCTCTGGAGCACTGCCTGCGTCTTGAGTGCTGGGAAGGTGGGAAGCTGCCCCTGCTGCCAGCCAGGCTTCATCCTTCTCCTTGTCTTTCCTTGCCTGGAGGGGAGGCTGGACTGGTCTGTTTCCCCTGGGAATACTGGAATCACACTTGGACTACCATTAGAAACAAGCAGGTTGCTGGGAGGGAATTGCAGGAATAGAGGAAATGGTTGACTCTGCCCCTCTCTAGCAGCTGTCCTTACCTGGGCAGAGGAAACCAGGGGCAGTGCCATCCCTGCAAGCAGATTCCATACGATGTACCTTAACTTTTACAAAATAGCCTCTTTTGTAATCTTTTTTAAGACTTCAGATATTTCATCTAACATCCATCATGCAAACCCTGCAGTGGAGCCCCTGCTGCTTCTCGTACACCTTTCCTCCACATCTACCTTTGGTTTTTGGGCAGTGGGGTGTGGCATGTATAGGACATCACATCTGAGTGCAGGCCAAGGTTTGGGCTGGAGCATGTGGGGCAAATCCTGCTTTTAAGCTGATCTTTGCCTTGGCTGCAGCTGTGTGGGTATGTGAGACTGGGAGGTGTTTTGGGGTGGCATCCCCTGTGTCCACACAAGTGCCACAGCACAGCTTGGCTCCCGTACTGAGCACCATCCCAGCCCTATCCTACTGCTTCTTCCTTCCTCTACCACCTCCCTTCTTCTCTGCAAGCGAGATGCTAATCCATGAGTTCCTGCCATGGATTTGCCTGCAGGGTTCAGTTAGACCAAACACCCAACTCTGCTGAGCCCCTGCTCCAGCTCCTGCTGCCCACAGTGGCTCAGCCCTGGGGAGAGCAGCTTCCTGCTCCTGGTCACTCCACATAAGCCTGGGATGGATTTTAGTCACTGTGGGATTTTGATGTGCTGTCAGGATTTTTCTGTTCCTGCAGACGAGTGTTCCTTGTAGACACCTCAAAAACTGAGTCAGGTGCACCAGCATCTCCCAGTGAAGTCCCAGACTGGCTGCAGCCTCTTCCATGAAGGGAAAAAGGCAGGGATTGTGGGGTGGGGTAGCCTCGACCTCCACTTCCCCACCTGCAGAATTCCCTCCTTGCTACTCATCTCCATTGTGAAAGCTCTGTGTTGCTTTCACTGAAAACAGCTATTTTTCTTATTTTTATTGATCATAGACTTCAAAACCCAAAGTGTGTAAGATGGTTCCAGTCTAATTAGTACTTAACCTGCAACAAAATATTGTATTTTACATTGATTTTTTTTTTTTTCAGAAAGGAAACATTGGCTCAGTTTCTAAATGAAACACTTTAGCAGGCCATTTGGAAAATCATCATCATGTTCAGACTTTGTAAACATAATTTCTTTAATATTCTTTTTCCTGCACCTTGCAGCTGGGTAAGAAAACATACACAAAAATTGGTGGGTGGTTTGAGTCGCCCCAAAGCTGTATTTCTCCAGCAACACTCTGAATGGAAAGTTGTACTCAGCATTGGCTAATGCCAACCAGTAAGCGGGAAGGGCTTGGTTCTCCCCTGGTCATGCACAGCTCCCACAGCAAGGTTTCTCAAAGCATGCTCTCCCTCAGTTACTCTTCCAATCACAAGTCAGGCCTTGCCCTCAGAAATTCCTGGGGACCCCCCAGGTCAGTGTCCCCAGATCAGGACAGCAGTGAAGGGGAAAGGAGAAGGTGTGGGGACATGGGGTCTGTGCCTCCCAGCTCTGTTTTAAGCCATTTGGATCCTTCAGAAGTGATGATAAGGAGCCCTCCATCCCTTCTGCCCTGGCGTGTTCCATAGACCTAAAATGATTCTGGGTTTGTCCTTGGATTTGTCCTCTAAGCTTTTTGTAAGGCTTGGCCAGGTTTCCTTAGGGACTTTGAGCTTGTACCCTTTTGCAATCAAAATACTGTGCAGGGGACATGAAGGGCGCAGCTGCAGCAGATGTGGCCAAGATCTGGATGCTTTTGGCTCCGCTTGGAGCCACTGCAGCCAGGACTCTGCCTCTCCTCCTGTCTCCCTTTTTCTTCCCCCAAGCCCCACACTGCCCCTTTGGGGAGTGCAAATGGACAAACCCCAAAGCCTGAGCTTCTCTAGGGGCCTTGGAAGGTGTTTGCCTCAGTGCAGTGGACACGTTTCTCTGCTTGATGAAAGAGGGTGGGTGGAAGGTGCCGTGGAATGTCCTCATTCTTATTTGCTGTTTGGGACTTCTTGGTGATGACTCTGTGGGTCTGGCAGTGTGGGGTTTGCTGTGCTGTGCTTCAGATGCTCTGCCTCTCTAGGAGGGTTCCCTCCCAGGATCCTGCCCTGTGCCATGATTTCCCTGTCTGTCACAGTCTGCGCATGAGCATCCCTTGCCCAGCGTCTCTGGATGAATGGGAATGGGCTGAGTGGAAGGCTGGGGCAGGGTAGAAACAGGTCGTATGTCTGGGATGGAAATGGGGTTGTTTGTTTAGCTTGCTCACCAAGAGCTCTTCCTCCAAGGTTTCCCCTGGCCCTCAGTCAGCAGAGGGAATTCCCTTTCCCTCTGCCCAAGATCCAGCTGGGATTGCTGCAGGGAACATGCAGGCCAGCTGTAATTGCTGTCTCTCCCCATGTTCACCAGGTTTTGTGGTCCTCACTCGGTGCCATCCTGCCTTCCACTTGTCTGGGTGATTAAGAATGTGCCGGATTAATTAGCAGAGGTGGTGGTGATCCTGCAGACCTGTCCCATCTCCTGCACTGCCCCAATGACATTCTCTGCCCTGGATGAATATTTCATGCACTTACTTTGTGTATATTTAATAGGCTGGGGTTTGGTTTCAGCTCATATGGGAATCTGGAACCTCAGAGGGCTGCATCCTCCAGTGGGATGTGGCTGTGGGGAGGAGAGTAGTCCCCAGGGGAGAGGTCTGTGGAGGGAGGCAGAGAGCCTGTTTCACCTGTGACAGGCAGAGTGCTTGTCTTCACAGGGAATACTTTGACTTCACAAGGAATATTTTGGCTCTGCAGGTGTGGGCACAGAGTTTTCCTGGCCAAAGAGGGTTAACCCAATGTTGGTGCGAGCTTGTCAGGGATGGTAAGGAAAGCAGAGGAGCTGCCAGGACAATTAGCACAGGCTTGTTCTCCCCAGCACGTCCCTGGGATGTAATCAGCCTGTCGCTTCCCTGGCTTTATTAATACATTGATATTTGGAGGTCTTGGCTCTGTGCAGCGCGGTGCCTGCCAGCAAAGTCTCTGCGGGAAGTGGGGGTTCAAGGTGGCATGTCTCTGGGCATGGCAATGCCTCATTTTGGAAGCCATTCAGGCTTCTTCCTTGGGGACTGATGGCAGAGGAGGAGGAGGAGGAGGAGAGACATTCCCTCCATCTGTGCGCTGCCCTAGGAAGGGATTTAAATCACAGGTTTGCAAAAAAGAGGAAATGTGCCTGATTTGCTCAGGCTTTGAAGCCTGCAGGAGCCTCCTGACAATGATCCCCTTCTGGCTTCAGGCAGATCTGGCTCAGAGGGGATCTCCTTCCCTGGCCATGGAGCCTGGCAGTGTCAGCTAGGGCCTCCATCCTGGGGCTGGGGCAGCAGCAAGGATCAGGCTGTGCTCCTGCAGCTCCCAGTGAGTGCAGGCAGGAGAGTTTCTGTTCCCAGGGTCATTACCCTGGATCTCATCTACCCTCTGCGCAAGCAGCAGAGTGAGAGATGCTCTGGATGGAAATATATCAATATTAACATATAAATAATAAACATAGATTAAAAATTCATATATATATCTATATATTTATATTCATATATATATATATTCATATATATATATGCTTAGGACTAGTTTTATCCTCATTCATCTTTCCATGAGTCTGGGAACTCCTCTTCCCTGTCCTGTCATTCTTTCCCCCGCAGTGTGAACTTGTCTGACCACCACAACCTCCTTGACACAGCAGCCCTGATGCCACATGTGTGGCCATGCAGAGCCATCCCTTCAATTCCTTCATTTCACCAACTGTTACATAAATCTGCTTTTATACTGAACTTGTGGACGTCACTGGAGCTCTGTCCATACCCATAACATCACTGTTTCCATGGGAACCAGCGTACTTCCAAGGGGGAAAAAGTAGAAGGAGACTAAAAAAGGACAAAGAAGGAACAAAATAAGACAAATATGTGACATATCCCAACTATGTGTCGGTGTAGGATGTTACAAAGATTTCACTGCAACTTGTTTAGGCAGCCTTGCATAACAGTTTTTGTCTTGAGTGTAGCAGCAAGCAGAATCACGGATGGCAGAAACTTAATAGTATCCCAAATATCCGGGGTCCCTTAGTGAGGAAGAGATGCCTCTGGCAGCTCTGCAAGAGGTGCTGCTCTGTGTAAGCAGCAGGGGAAGATGCATCTGCACATACTGCAGCATTTCCCTAGGATTCCATGGGTTTTCCTCTGTCCTGGAGTGTGGCTGGGACTGTGCATTGTGAGAAAGTGGCACTGCTGGGTGTTGTGGATGTGTCCTGGAGAGCAACTGGCACTGCTGAGCTTTAGGGCAGGTGCTATTAAGGGACATTTACAGTGGGTGAATTTAAATATATATATCTGGGGGTTTAGTGTCCATCCACTGTGCACTTTATAAGGCATGGTGGGGGAAAGGGTCTTAAATAAGTTATTGAGCTTCAGCAATGATTTTGGCATATTGAGAGTATTTTAACTGGTAGCCCCAGACTCCCTGTGGAAGACCTGGACATTAGAAAGGATTTTACTGTTCATGACAGCATCTTTGTTAATGCCATGTGTGAGCTGCTGGGAGGGAGCCCATCCCCTGGCTCTGTCACAGGAGGTGATAGCTGATGCAGAGGCTGAGCTGGGAACTGGGAGGGACAGGTCTGGGTAGAGGACGGGGACGTGCTCCCACCTCTGCAGCCCCATTCTGGTGGGATGAATATGAGGAGTGCCTGTCCCTGAGCGACCCAAATGTTAGCTAAAGGTGCCAAACTGTTGGGAGAGGGAGTTTGGGGGGAAGTTGAAGCTTCTGTGGAGCTTGGTTTGGGCAGGCGAGGCTTCACCTTCTCTTCTGCCCTTCTCTCCAGGAGATGCAGGGCAGTGGGAGTTGGGGTATCAGCACATGGCTTTGGCTGGTGAAAGAGCTGGTGAAGTCCATGGGGTTCCCACCTGACCCATCCTGCTGGACCAGGGTTGGGGCCATGCACTGACCCATTGCACCAGTTAATTTTGGGCTGTTTTGGTCACTGGTCTTGGTACTGCCATGAAGAGGAGGGAAGGACTGGGATGAGAAGCCAAAATAAATTTAGCCTAAAGTGCTCCTGCTTGATATTTTATTACATTATATTATATTTTATATTAGATATTATATTATTTATTAAAGCACCCATCCTTGCAGATGCTGGTCCCAGAGCCAGGCTGCCAGCAGCTGAGCCCTCCCAGCTCAGGAGTTAATTGCAAGTGGTGTGTAGGGCTTTTCTTAAAAGCTCCAGCTCCTGAAGTTTGGAGATTATGCAAGTCAGTCAGCTTGCAGAATTTTTTTTATCTTCTCTTTTTTTTCCTCTCTCTTTAAGCAATAAGATTTTAAACCCTTTTGGTTGCTGGAAACAAGCCCTTAGAGTAGAAATCTAAAAGGTTACCAAGAAATAATACCGAAACTGTAAGACAAATAAGAACCTCATCAGGGTTTAATTTTTTTTTTTTTTTTTTTTTTTTACCAAACAATCTTTTTTGTCACTCCCCATCCCCTCTAAATATGGCATCATTCTTTTCCTCACCACTTGGGTGGCTGAACAGGGCTCCTTCACACTGCTGAGCAAATCCAACCTCTTCCTTCAGATCAGAGGTGGCTTCATCTCACAGGCAGAGGAGACCATCTCTGCCTGCAGCTGACAGTGCTGATTCTAAGTTCCTTGAGAGAAGAATGATAAGATGATTGCTCCCTGCAATCTCCCTTTTCCTCCACTTTTGGGCTTTACAGTCCCTTTTATGTGTTATGGGGCCACTGGGGACTCCGTAGTCTCACCAGGATGGGAGCAGAGTGCTGCCTTTCATGGCAGAGGGAAGCAGCCAGCAGTGCATCCCTTTGAACATCTGCAAGCCGAAATGAATTAGAGATGACATTTCCAAAAACACTGCCATGAATAATCACCCTGTTTTGGTTTCCCAGGTTTAATTGTGAAGCTGCCTGAATTAAAAGAACCTCCTGTGTCTGTCTGCACTGGGAGGGAAGAGGTTTCGAAGAGCTGCAGAGCAGTGATGAGGCAGGGATGCTCCTGCCTGGCTTTTTCCCAGCTCAGAGCCTGGGGATGGGGATATGCCAGGCTCAGTGGGGTCATGCCAGCTCCTGGCAGTGTGTCCTCAGTCTGCCAGCTGCAGTGACCCGGGATCGGGAGACTGCCACACGGTGGAAATGGAAACACTCTGAGCAGTGCTTGAATTTTTAAACCCCTTTGTGCAGCCCCACTGGAGGAGCCTCACAGCTTTGCTTTCCAGGAATGCCCTGGCGATGGGACTTGCCTGGCACAAGTCCCTGCAGACTGCAGGGCAGGAGGCAAGTGCTCCATGACACGTGTGCCATGAGCATGCCGGGGCTGCCGTGCCTGCAGTGGCTTTTCCATCCTGCCAGGGAAAAGCAGGCCTACTGCTGCTGTGGTGCTGTGATGCTGCAGGAAAGGCTGTAAACCCTGCAGCATCTTCCCTGCTTCAGCCTGAGCTTGTGTCCCTCAGAGGGACAGCGGGGAACAGGCCTGGAAAAGCATCTGGTAGGGCAAAGCTGTAGGGTAGAGACCACATTGCAATTACACTGGGGGCTGCAGGTCAGGGAAGTGGATTTACTGGGTAGAGATACTTTGAGATCACCTCTGGCATTGCTGCATCCACAGAGGTGGAAATGCTTCCTGCAAATGTTAAAAGCAAAATACAGAGGCCAGTCTTGCTTTGGAAGGAATGTGGTAGGAAAAAAAAAATCTAATTAAATGTCCAGGACTGTGATGGGAATCCTATAACCTTTAACTGGGCATGACATGAAGAGCCTTTTCCTGTTGGCTTGGTGCAGTGAGAGGCAAAGCTAGGAAGGGGTTATTATTTCCATCTGTGAGGCAGATTAATTCTGAGAACTTTTAACTTCCCTTGCAAACAGCCTAAATTAATGTTTTAGAATTTTAGTCCCTGCCTTCTCCCACCCCCCAAAGGCCAGGCCCTGGAAGTGCCATTATACTTCTGTCAAAGGGGCTATTTCTGGAGTTGATGATATGAATGAAGCCTAAAACTCCACTCTCATTAACGTCTGCAGCTTATCCCGGCGTCACTCCTAAGCTGGTGGGACTTGGTGACACTGCAGGGGAAGGCTGTCATTTCAACCCAATTTTCATATCACATTTGCACAAAAATTTCCAGGCCTTGCCAGCGCTTTCCACACATTTGTCAAATCCCAGCCGCTGTCCCAGTGAGTGAGGGCTTCTCCTGGCACAGAAGCGATGGCTGTGGGTGCTGATGGGGGACTCGGTCCTGGATGAGTAGAAACGATGACTCCTTGCCCTAAAAAACAGGCAGCAAAGAGAGTCCAGTGTCACCTGTCTGGATCCAGGGGGTTTTATGCATTGCTATGGTTGAGTTTCATTGCATGGTACAAACCTGCAGCCCCTGGTGCTGCTGAGCTGCCTCCCCTTGCCCACGGATCCCTGCTCCCATCACACTGCTTGTGCTTGGGGTGGGGGGTGGAGGGCTGTCCCACCCCACTTCCCAGCATGTGTCCTCGGAGCTGCTACTTCGCTGGAGAGTGGGAGGAGGGGTCGGGAAGGGGGAGAGAGGGATGCAGGGAAGGAGGAGAGGGGGAATGGTGGGAGCTACCTGGGAATAGCAATGCATCAAGGGAAGAAATAAACATTAATCCCACAGAAGAGTGTGTGTCCATGTAGAGCACCACCAAACACTCCCCTCCGTACTTGGCTCAGTCAGTGGCACTTCTCCAGGGAAAGGGGCCCCCATCTCTGGGGCACAGAGGTGCCTGCTCTCCTCACCCCCAAGCCAAAGAGCCCACCAGGACCAGTGCAAGTGCTCCAGCTCCTTGGAGAGAGTCCAGGATGCAGCTGGACAGAGCATCTCACCTGGTTACTGCTGCCCTTGGGCAACAGATGCTGATTTCATTCACTCACTGGTGAATTTGATCCAAACTTCTGCAACCAAATCATAGCAAGCATAATGCAATATCTTTCTCTTTTAATTATATTAGGCTGGGTAATGTTGGCTAATTGAATCTGGGACTCTTGCCTCTTAATTACGAAAGGTCAGGTGCTGTGAATTGTGGGCAGGTGGCACTGGGAGCACTGATGGGAAGGGGCTGAGGGCTCTTGCTCTGTGAAAGAGCTCCTTTGGTAACAAGTGAGTGACTTCTGGACATTTTCCTTATTTTTTTCTTTTGTTTCCTCTATCTTATGAATTTTAAGAGTCAGGTTACAACAGAAATGTTACTGTGAATTTCTGTGTGGCAGAAACAGATTTTTTTTTAGTTGAAAAGAATCTGTGAGGATTTTGGCTGCCTGCCTTAAGCACGTTGATGGTAAAAATGTGGATTTTTAAGAATACGCTGAGATGAGCAAGTGACCCTTAAAAGTAATGACTTTCTGACACCCATCAGGTGGGGTGGATGGGGTGATCACCTGCTGTGTGGTCATGAACCTCATAATTAATCCTTTTTCTTTTAAATATCAGCCCTGCTTGGTGTGAGGAGGGGGCAGGACCCTGAAGGCTAGCTCTGTTCCCAATAAATATTTACCTCATGCAGTGAGGGCTGTGGGCTCAGCATGACAGTGGGTGGTGGCAATGCCACCTCTGCCCCTGCTTTCAAGTATTCTCCTCCTCACCTGAACTGCTGGCCAGGAACCAACACTGTCTGATGCTTCCCCAAAGCTGCTTTGCCCCTTCCCTTCTTGCCCTGCAGCAGTGAGAGGCATTCAAAAAAGCACCTTCTGCTTTTGCTAATTGAAGCATTTCCCTTTGTCAGCCTCTCGGCTCAAAGGAGGGTCGGTACAAAGCCATAGCCAGCAGCACTTTGTGTGCCTCTGAAAATCCCATTAGCAGAAGAAAGAGCTTGAATTTTCATTCAGCTGGAAAAAAAACAGGGGGGAAAAAAATAACACCAACCCCCTCCCCCCCCCCCAAACCTTCTGATCTATCAGCTGCACATTAACATACTGCCCTCGGCACTGCTGGGGTGCCTGTCCCGGGAATATTTAATCAGGGTGAAGTGTTATATTGGACTGAAATGTGTGTGCTCCGGGGAGAAATGTGCTGATAAGTAGTCTGCAGTTAAATTTGGGGTAACAAACCTCTGCCCTCAGCAAATAAACACCTCTCCCGCTCCCTGGGTCCCCCTCCCTCTCCAGGCTGTTTTCCTGCCTACAAATGTTTGTTCCTGCAAGACAAGTTGGGATGTGGGGAGGGCAACCCTGAGAGGAGAGGACAGGACAGGATGGGGGGACCTTCACTGTAGCCATGGTGGGCAGCATGGGGGAAGCCATGGCTGTGCCAAGATGGGAGGTTCTGGCCCAGGGCAGCATATCTTTGGGCAGGTAGGGGCTGCAGGCTCTACCATGGGGACCCTCTTGGGGGTACAGATGTGGTGCTGGTCCCCAGATCTCCCTGCTGGCCACAGCTGGTGCCCTATCTGGGGCAGGTTGTGGCAATTTGGGGGGCTGTACTCACCTGGCTTCCCTCCACTTGCAATCAGACACTGGTACCAGTGCCAGCACTCTAATGAGTATTGAGGGGCATCTGAGGTATTATGCAGACTATGGCATGCCAGGGAAGGACAGGCAGGGTGTCTTTGGTGCCATCCTGTGCTCTTCCATTTCAGCCTTTGCTTATCCCTCTGTGCCAGACATGGGGCTGTGGTGGGCTGGCTCTGCTCAGCTTCCCTGGGGGAGTACTAGGGCTGTGCTGGGTCTTGGACAGGGAGGAGGTGAGATCAGAGTGGCTCTAAGCTGATACCCACCATGGTTCTGTGCCCATCTCCGCTTGCCCAGGAGTTTGCAGTCCCCAGCCAGCATCAGCAGCTGCCTACTGGGGCAAAAGCACCCCCAGCTGGGATGGAGTGTGTGGAGGAGATCCACATCCAGTGAAGGCTCTTGTCCACTGCCACAGAAGAATTTGAATGGATCTTTAACTTTGAGTCCCTGGATCTCCCCTGCAGGGACTTGTCCATCTGTCTCTGCAGGTTCTGACCCAACCAACCCAGCTCTCCTGGGACATCCTCACTTCCCTGCTGCATATCTTGCACAGCCTATGCAGGTGACATTCCTTCTGTCACCCCTTTGGGATCGTACAGGGTGTTTTCTAATTCTTTATGTTCCCAAGGGCTTTGCAGCTCCTTGCTGGTGAAGCCCTGGACATGGCTGGTTCTGCTGGGCGATCTTCCCAGCCCCCCAAGCTGGGGATTCCCTCCAGTAGCTGCCCCTTCTTCTGGCTGCCCTCCAGGCCTGCCCCCACAGGACTATATTTAGGCTAAATATCCCAGCCCATAGCCCCACCCTGACAGTTGGAATGTCTATCCCAATATCCTGTAAACATTTCTCCCGATTAAAAGATCCAGATTGTTGACAACCAAACTGTGACTCAGCCCCGTGTGGTTTCCCAGGAATTGGCCCAGGATGGGTGGCGGGAGCTGCCAGCCCCAGGCCTGTGTGCCCGGTGGAGAGGCACCTGCTGATTCATCCTCATCTTCCACTTCCCCAGGCAGATAACGCTACAGCACGGGCTCCTCAACACCACCCGCTGCCGTGTTGCAGTGAAAGCTCTCGTCTGACAAGGGCCATGCTTATTTTCCTGGAGCATAGAAGCTGCTGCTGGCACTCAGGCAGGAGCATGGCCCTGCTGTCTGTGGGTTCTGGCAGTCGAGAGGGTGTTTTTTATGCTAGGCTGGAAGATAACCGCAGCACCACACTGAACCAGTGCCTGGATTTCCCATCTCTGTGCTCCTGGAAATGCCCCCAGAAGGATGCAGGAATTGGCTACCAGGTTTGAACCATCCCTATGGGGATGTGCTGTAGCAGCACACTCTCTTCTGCCCCAAAAGTGCATCCAACATCTTGTCCCAGCAGCTCAGCTCTTTAAAAATTGCTCTGACAAGCAGGAGGCAGGGTAGGGAAGGGGCTCTGCTGGCCCTCACTTAAAGGCTTTTAGGTGGCTCATTAATGTTTTTCACAGTCTTGATTTGGACTGGGAATGAAAGTTTAAGCAGTGACTTTGGGGAAACACCCCTGGGATAAGCTGAGACATGGTTAATAGAAATTGTAATGTTAAAGTGATTTTCTGTAAAATGCTAGCAGAGGAAATTAATGGTGTGGGGTTTTTTAGTTTTTTTCTAAAAGTTGATATCACTCATTTAATTAAATGTTTTAATCCATCAGCACTCATCACTCTTGCCATGCAACTTCCATTTTAGAGTGGTTTTCACATCAGCTGTAGCCACTGATGGCAGCATGGGGAGAACACATGCAGGTATCTCAACACGTAAACACAGAGAGCACCTAACGCAGGGAAGCCGGTCTGCTCCTGGCCTTAAAGACCAGGAAAAGCTTTCCAATTCAGATGTTGTTTCTCATGGATGCACGTCTGGGTCTGTTGCCTCCTTGATGGGTGTGTGCAGATGGTTTGAGAGGGTCAGCATGCTGGTGATTCTGCTCAACTGCGTGACACTGGGCATGTTCCACCCCTGTGAGGATATCGCCTGCGACTCGCCGCGCTGCAGGATCCTCCAGGTACAGCCCCAGCACTGCTGGAAGCTCAACAGCAGCCTCAGGTTGATGTGGAGAGGGAAGGACTGAGCTGGCTCTAGCCACGGTGCCATGATGTCCCAGGATGTCAGGTCCTGCCTGCACCTGTAAGCACTTGGAAAACGCTGGTTTTGGTGCTCGGATGAGAACATGCAGTGCTGTCAGGCAAAGCCCCTGCAAGGCAGTGCCAGCCCCAGCCTAGCTAAGCCTTTCTTGGAGTGCTTAGGAAAGGCCAACCATCTAGTGGTCAGTGAAAGCAGAGCCCAAAATATACTTGTCCCATTATCGTGGCACTATAGGTGCTGTTGAACCATCTGGGCTGGGCCCTGGACCACAGGGCTGCTCTCAGCACAGCTTCTTCCCAGGGATTTAGCTTTTAGAGATGCAAGAGGAGACCTTGCTGGACTCAGGTTTCTAATTCCCTCTCTTGGTGCAAGTGTGCAGGAGCATCCCTCCTCCCTTCCTTTCTTTTGCAGAGCTTTGATGACTTCATCTTTGCCTTCTTTGCTGTGGAAATGATCGTCAAAATGATCGCGCTGGGGATTTTTGGGAAGAAATGCTACCTGGGAGACACATGGAACCGCCTGGACTTCTTCATCGTCATTGCAGGGTAGGTCTGGGGAGGCAGGTCCCCTTCTTCCTGAGTCTCTCTGTTGTTATTTATGGCTCTGCTCGGCAAGCACTGGATTTGGGGGAGCAGCTGGTTTGCAGCAGTGAAGGCTGGGGGCTGGCTGGTGTTGGTTGTTGGTGTTGTCCATCTCAGGTTCCCAGCAGGGATTACGCCTGAGCTGCAGCCGCCCCTCTGGTGCTCTCAGTAGCTTGAGGGAGAGCTCATGCTCAGCTCACAGGAAGAGCAGGGCAGAGTGACAAAAGTTGTCTATGGTGGATTTTGACCAGCCTGGGGCTCCTTTGCTGGGTACTGTGCTTGGCTCTCCTCCCGCCAGCCCACCAAAGGTTTCAGTTTCTATGGTTGGCGTAGGCAGTTGGGAGCATGGAGGGCTGTTCCAGGAGGGATTGTTCACTGAAACGTGCATGATTGCCCTCATTATACCTTTTTTTTTCTTGAGGGAAAGTGATCAAGTTCGCCTTTCTGAGTGTTTTCCTTTCAGAGGCACCTGGTTTGAATTAAAGGCTCCTCCAGCATCTGAGAGTCTCCTGGCAGAGGCTGGAAATACACATGAAAAGTCCTTGGCCACTGGCCACTGAGCTGAGTTTCTTTGATACACAAATTTCTTGCTGGCCCTTGTCTCCCCTCCCTGCCCCAAGACCCCCAAGACTTTTGCAAAAACAGTTGGGTTTTGCCTCTTTTGATAGAGCTAGGGATCAAATTTACTAGATTTTCTTGGAAAGAAGCAGAGGCCCCTCCCACCTTGTTTGCCTGGCATGGGTTTGGTGTCCCAAAGAAGGGGCAACAGCCCCTTCTTGTTTGGTCCAAGAAAGGACGACACCTTAATGAGTTTTGCTTATGGTCCATTGCTGGCCTCACAGGGACATGGCCCATGCCTCTGCTAGTCAGCTGGGAGAAGTAAAACGGAGGTGCCAGGTCTCTCAGTGCATCCTTGGCTTGAAAAATTCATTCTTGCGGAGGTGAAAAAGTTCAGTGAGCTTCAGACCCAAGAGCTGTATTTGTCCCCATAAACCTGTCTTCTGCAGGAAGCCACAACCTCCTACTTTCCAGCCCTACCAGCCTCTGGCTCCTCCATTTAGGACAAGGATCAGGGTTCCCTCCTGAAATGTCTGAGCAATGTTAGGGACAGCAGTGATAGGATGCTGGACAAGAGGGAACTACAAGTCCAATCAGGTCTGGTAGGGTTGTGGACACCAGCAGCACATCCAAGGACTGGAGCTTGCTAAGCCACCTTTATTTCTTCTTGTTTATTATGTCTTATAGTGGAATTAATTGTGATGAAGAGCCCAACCCAAGCAAGGCCTGACATCCCCTCTGGGGAAGCATGGTCACAGATGCTGGGCTGTTCCAAACTCCACTCTGCCAGGGCACTGCCACCTTGCCCTCCCAGCCTGGTCCTGCCTTTGCCTGTTGATCTTGCAAAACCTTTGGAGCCAGACTTATCCTTGATGTCATTCTGTGGTGACCCACCATGATGGGACCTCACTCTAGAGGGACACCAGCCGAGACCATCCTTATTCCTATGCCAAAACAATCACACTTCTCTTTGCTTAAGCAAAGAAATCTCTGCACCTGGCCAGGTGTTTGGGTATGTGAGAGTTATCTCCTTCCTGGGCAGAGCTGCATCATGGCACAAATCCCCCCTGCAGCAGCTGCACCCCCATCCCCATCGTGCAGAGATATTTTTTTGCTGCAGAGGTTTTTTGCAGCATGGTAGCCTGACCCTCTCGTGCCTTCTGCCAGGTCGGCTTTGCCTCTCACTAAGTGATGGCTCTTTCCTCCATGTGCATGAACTGTTCCCATCTGGGCGCCGTCAAAACCAATTCAGCTGGCAAAGGATCTAACTGGATTTAAATACAAAGCAGAGCCTCTCCTCCTCCAGCACTGGCTTTCTCTGCTCCCTTTTGTGCCCTTTTGCTCTCCTCCAACCCTAGCCCATCTATCCTGGAGTGCTGCATCCTACTCAGAGCATTGCTGCAATCCTGGAGAGCCTGCTGAGGGCCAGGGAAAGCCAAAGGGGCTGCAGGAATGGTACACTGCTGAAGCAGAGAAAAAATAAAGGACTCAAGCCCATAGTAGACCTATGATATAGGTAAAAAACAAGTAAGTGCTGCTGGGTCAAATCCCAACCAGACAGAGGGAAATTCCTCAGGTAGCCCTTAGTGCAGCTCTTTGGTTCCCAGATGGGGCAAACTACCCCAATGAGCACCCAGCCCATGGTGCTCACAGCAGAGCACAGGAGCAAGGGATGAGCTGAGCTCTGCATGGAGGAATCCTGCATCTGAGCAGGTGTCAGGAAAGAGGCCAGAGCCAAACTGGGGCCCTGAAGAGTGTGTGCCAGGGCAATCTTCAAAACCCAGCTGGGTTGGCTTAGATACCAGATAAAGCGAGTCATGTTTTTATGGAGGTCTCACATAAGGGCCTCAACCAGGTTCCCCAGTGAAATGCCAGGGGAGGAGACTGAGGTTTTCCTGTGGTTCCGGTGACCACAATGAAACAATTCTCTTTCTGCCTTCACATTTTTTCTCTGCCCTTCATGTGCAACACATGCGAGGAGGGAAGTAGCAGCACAGTGTGAGCACCCCAGCACCCAGCAGGATCCTGAGCTCTGGCTCTCCTGCTTTCCTTGCCACTTCCTTTCTCATGGACTGCAGAAAGTGATGTCAGGGGAGAAGAGAAGCAGCAAACTATATCTGTGGGGCATCAGGTGGGGAAAGCGTGTAATACTGGGGCTGTACACTCCCACGGACACAGCATCCATAGAAATCCTTCCCACCCACCACCAGTTTAGAACCAGCTTCAACCCACACTGCCCTCCCCCACCGCCACCCCCCAAAAAAAAAGTCCCAACTTATAGCATTTCATCTTCCCCATTCTCTGAGAACTTTCTAGATCTGACAGAGGTTATCATTGTGGAGAAGGCTTTTTGTGCATTTTTGCTCCAAATCTCCCTCCCTTTTGGAGTTCTGGGAGAGCCTCTTGGATGCTGTCCTTGCTCCTGCTGGCCACTTCTGTGGGATGCCATTAAGTGCTTCTCATCTCTGTTAAACTGTCCAGACCAATCTCATGAACTCATGGAGTGTAAATGACTTCTTTGTGACAATGTAATGCAATTAGTGCTAATTATAGAGTGTGTAATGTCTGCAACACATCTCTGTAATTACAGTAAAACTTGCCGGAGATGAGAATAGTGCTGTATTATCAAAACTCTGCTTAGGGAAACACGGCTTTGGCTGGAGGTTACAGAGTTGTGTGGGGGAAAAGGGGAGGGGGAAAAAAATTATGTTGCATTATTTTTAGAGGAGGGCATTTGGGGAGTTTGCTTGCAAGAGAACACTTTGAAAGTTAACAGGCATTACAAGCAGCTCTTGCCCTCTAAAGATGATTCGATATCATTCTGATCTCTCCCAGCATAAGACACAGATGAGGATGGATGCTTGTTTGCATCCCAAAATATGCACAAGTGGTTTCAGTTCTGTGCTGACTGGGGCTTGGGCTGGTAAGCCAGAGCTGTGGGATGGAGATGTGCCCTGACTTGGTGTCTCCCTGGTCACTGTAGGACCCAGCATCTATCTTCCCAGCAGGGCACAGGAGCACCTTCTCTGCTCAGTGTGTGGGAAGAGGGTAGCCACAGACTGAGGTCTCCCTTCTGCTCAGCTGGAGCCAGCCCTAGCCCCACACTTTGCTGCAGTCCCAGCAGCTTGCAGGAACACAGCTTGTTCTGGCTTTGTTCAGATAAGGACTTCCATGACCTCTGCATCCCTGTAGATCAAAATGCCATCCTCATCAAAAAGCCCCATGGTGTGATTTTGGAGTTATCCTGTGCAGGACCAGGAGCTAGGCTTTGATCTTTGTGGTTCCTTTCCAGCTAAGGAGATTTTATGATTCTATTCTATGATTCTAACCCCAAAACAACAAAAATCCCTAATGGTTTATTGTTTTCCTGTGAGAGAGCTTTACACCAGGGGATAATTTGGAGCTGTCAGAGCTCATGGGATTCCTCTCTGCCTTCCTGTGCCCACATTCTGCTCCCCACCAAGCAGGGCTGTGCATCATCCCCTGTTTGAGCTGTGTAGGTCTGTGGTTACTCCAGGCTCAGTCAGTTGTTTGGCCAAGACTGAGGAGCCCTGTTTGTGCTTTGCTCATTGTAATGGTTACAAGCCTCTTCAAAGACTTTGTAGGAAAGTTAAACACTTTTGGAATATTTTGCTTAGGATTGAAGAGGAGCTGGGACTGGAGGTGGTTGGCAGGCTGCTTAATTCAGGAACAGACACCACTTCTTTCTCTCTTTGCTTCCTGAACATTTCTAATGTTTGTTATGATATTTTTTCTCTCTCTGTGGAAGGCTATATTAAACAGTGAGCTCCACTGAAGCCTTCATAAACAATGTTAAGGATGTCTTTCTCCCTCCTGGTTTTGAGCATTGAATTTCAGGGATGAAATAGGCTGCAGGAAGCCTTGTTGTGTTCATAGGTGACAGGAGAGAAAGGGATGACACAGCCCCCACTCCATCCCTGCTCCATCTAGATCTGGATGGGGTCTGAAAAGCTCTTTAGCTCAGAAATTGGAAGGAGGGCTATGGTGCCAGACAGGTCCCTGCAGGGAGCTGTGATCCCATGGCTGCAGCAGCCAGAGCAAGATTCCTGCTGGGTGCTCTTGGTGAAGCTTCCAGCATGTTGCCTTCATCCCACAGTGCCAGATCGCTCCACAGGCAGGCAAGGCTCCTCTGAAGGGCATTTTAGTTGTACAAGGCTGATCAAGGGGCTGTGCCAGCTCTCTGGTTCAGACATGGGGAAGAAAGAGCTGGTGTGGGACTGCCTACAGGAGCTCCTGCTGCAGCCTCCCACTGCAAAGGCTGATTTTCCCCATATATTAGTCTCTTCATCCCTTAAAAAGAAAACCAACAGGGAGGCAGGATGAATGTTGCTTTTTCATCCCTCTGCCTCTGTTGAGCCGTCTGACCTGAGGAGCAGCACATGAGGACGTGGCAGCAGTGCCCTCTGTTCTGCCTCGGCACCCCAAGCAAGCACTGGGGTGTAATTGCGCATGTAAGAGGCTGTTTTGCACACACAATTACCCAATGTGCAGCCACTGCCACAGCCCCTCTGGGCCACAGGGAAAGCTGCACCAAACCTTCTCCCAGGAGCCTGGCCCTCTCCTGGGTTTTCCAGGATGTATATGGAAAGTGTCCTGGAAACTGGGAGCCTCCTCCATGGCCTCACTGTGTCCTGGCTAATCCCAAATTAGGTGCTTTGTGCTCTGAGCAGAAGTGCCAGAACATCAAGCCAATACTCGTCATCATGAACCTCCAGGACTTTGATATCTGGGGCTGAGCTGTGCAATTTAATGTTTTAAGTTACTTTTGGGTGGATAAAGGGTAGCCAAGACTTAGGCACAGATAAAATCCATTGGCTGTGGATGCTCCGTGCTGCCTTCCCACAACCTTTGGAGCAAAGCATCCTGAACAAGCTGCATCCCTGACTCACAGAAACCTGCTGGGTGAAAGAAAGCCCTCAGCAGTCTCCCTCGCAGCTGAGCTGACTCAAATCCACCTGTGAAAAGCCTGGAGGTTTTTTTAAGTTTTGGGACTTTTAAAAAGGTAATTCTTTAGTTTCTTTCAGTTCTACAGCTGAACTTGCTGCTGCTTCAAAAGCCTCATTAGTCAAGTGTCCTGGCTGGGACACATGGTGCAGCCAGATCCAGCAGGCTGCAGGGTTCATGCTCTCTGTGTGCTATTCTTTTTCTTCTGTTCAGCTTGATTGAAATGAGTATTTTTAAAATTAAGCAACACCCACGAATGCGGTGAGACTCGCAAGGCTCCAAATGCAGCCGCTGAGTGAAAGCAGAGCACAGCCAAGCTGGCAAGAGCTGGGGGAAATTTCATTGCAGCTTTCTGAAGATACACCACCTAAATAATTTCCCCTTGTCTTTTCCAGCACCGATGGCTTAATATCACCCACTGATGGCTGTGCTTTGTAGATAAAGGGTGTCTATATGCCCAGTTTTGGAAGCTTTTTAACGCTGAATAAATCTCAGCCTATCTCTCCCCAGCAGTGCAGGGCTCTGAGTGTGTAGGGGGTGGGCAGCTCTGGTGGGGGCCCTGCCTGCAGCCACTGCTGCTTTGCCACCGGTTCCTTGTGTGACCTTGGTCACATCCCCTGGTTGTGCAGCACTCCCAGCACCCAGCTGTGAAAGGGGAGAGTTCAAACTTTCCTTGGAAAGTGCCCTCAGCAGAAACTCTCTGTGTGACTCTGCTGGGTTTTCACAACATCTTCTACTTCCTGAGCAGGATTTATCCAGGTGATGGGAGCAGAGTCAGAGCTGAGAGCAGGGTGCTTCAGAGATGCAATGGTGGCTAGGCGTGGGAAGGACTTCGCTGGAATTTCTGTGCTCTGTTAGGGACTCTCTGGGTAAGCAGAACCCCTTGAACCCTTCCTGTGATGCCCTGAGTATCACTTTTGAAAGCCCTTTGCCTCAGGGTTGCTTACTGGCATTGCATTCAGGCAATCCTTCCCAGTGTGTTGGGTTTCACATGAGAGAAACCCCAGCATGCTCCGACTCACTGTCTCCAGGTGGAAAAGGAATTAATTTCTCCTGCCTGGTCCATCTTGAGCCATCCTTATTGCCTATCAGCTGAGCTCTGGGAGTTTTCCTGCTTGGAGAAGCATTTGCCAAAGGTTTGCATCAGCTCCCTCTCTGCCTCCCACTAGCAGCCCGTTGTATGTCTGGCTTTGCAGATGCTCCACTTTTATTCTTAGAAAGTCCTAAATATTTCCGCTTTCCTTCTGAATAACTCCAGTGATCGGGGGTTGCTAATCACCCTGACGAGCTGTGAATCCATCCTATTTAATGCTGAGTTTCTCTCTGAGCCTTTAACTTGGCTGGGCACCAGGTTGGTGGCAGCGGTGCTGACAGGCATCGTGCCTTCCCCTCTGAGCAGAGATGACATTTGAATTGAAGCTTCATCAGGAGCCTTTCACACTGCAGATTTCCAATGCATAAATGCTATATATGCTGGTAAATGTACCTGTCATCTCACCAGCTGGTGACATCCTGACATTTGCTCTCCCTGAGTATCTTCCCTTGCCAGGGATGTGGATTGATTCTTCCCGTGTTTCCTCTTGCCTTGGGAAGTGACCTTAGAGCTGGGGACTGGTGGTGTTCTCACTGGACTTGCTCTTTAGTGACTGAGCTTTACTGACATTCTTTTCTCTAATACTGAGTTCTCTCAAGGCTTTTGAGTTGTTGGTTACCAGCAAGGTGTGGACCCTGTGTATGGGGCTGAGCTTGGCAGTGCTGTAACACCAGTTCTGGTAGCAGTGCCAAGCAGCATAGGCAGGAGACCACCTTCTTGCTCTTGGTCTTGGTGTTCAAGTGTTTGCTTAAGCCTCTGGGTTGCTGTTCAGCGTGTTCCTTTAAATTTGGCGTTATAATTGTTCTTTAATAAATTAAATCAAAATGCATTTTACAACACATCCTTTGCAGCTTACAAGCACTCACATCTCTGGAAGTGCGTCTGGAGCTGTCATCAATCAGAGAATGATTTGTCTTGGTGCATTTAACCACGTGCTGCTCTGAATTTTGCTGGCAGCCTCTGTTTTAATAATGGATGAAAGAAAAGCTGTATGTTTGATATGGGCTTTTTACCTGAATATTGCCAACCACACAGAAATCTTTTTGAACAGTGAGTGAAACTTTACAGCAATGAAAGCCAGGGAAACCACTGCCCCTCTCCTCACCTTAGCCAAAGCTTGCCCAATGCAGGGAGTCCTGTGCACTGAGAAAGGGACTGGTTTTCTACTCCCAGGTCAGGTGGGATTTTGTGAATACACTGCATTTCTTTCTGGTCAGGGGCTGAGAACAAATTCGTAGTATCCATATGTGCATGTCCAACCCCCATCCCCTGGGACTGTCCCATTGCTGTGGGGGTCAGCTAAGCAGAGAGGAATATGTTGAGGTTATTTTAAACTTAGATATGGTTTGATCATCATCATCATCGTTCTCATTAGAGCCTATCAGGTAAATCTCACTGCATTGAACACAGAGTTGTTTATATGGGGGCTGGAGGGGGAGCCTTCTCAACCCTGGGGCACCCCTTATCTGCTGGGGGCCAGGAGGGAGGAGAGTGGGTTTGGCTGATCACAGCAAGAACAGAAGCGTCCAGTGTGCTGCAGCCATGGCAAACCTAACACAGCAGGATGGATCCTGCAGGATTTCCAGCAGGGAAGAAAGGGACAGCACTGATGCCTTGGTGCAAGGACCAAAACCTCCTCCAGAAACTTGATGCCTAATCAGGTGAGATTAATTCAGACCAGGGCAAGTGTGGAGGAAGGTTGTGACTGAGAAGCAGAGATGGAACTGGAAGAACTTTATGTGTTTAACTTTGCAAAATCAAGCCTGAGAGAAGATGTGCTTTGTCCTCCGTAAATACATGGGTGAGTAAACACCAGGGACAAATAACAGCTAGAGAAGCTACTTTAAAGACAGTGCTGCTGTAAGAACAAATGGATATGAGCTTGTCTTGAATAAATTCAGGCTGGAAGTTAGGCTTCTAGCCATTGGAGTCGGAGGGAGGGAACCACCCAGCTTGTTTGGAGATAGAATTTTTGGAAGAGATTAATATGCTGTGGTTGCCTGTGGTAGCGGGAGCCTGACTGTCCAGGGAGCCTCAGGGTTGTCTTTCTTACCTTTGCCTGGCTCTGCCTCTTCAAGAATATTCTGGCCAGAGCTCTTGGATCTTCCCACGGCCAGAGAGCAAAGTCCTGGAGGTGTTGTGACTGATTACTCTGTTGTGCTTGAGCAAAGGTGCCATGAGAAGAATGAGAGGTGCTGGGGCACCCCAGGGACTTGCAGCCATCCAGGTGCATCCTTAGACTAAATCCTGTGAATGTTGCTCCTCTATGTCCTGAGCTGGGGAATAACCCAGTCAGACAGTGGGAGCACTGGGAGGTTCCTAGGTCCATGTTGGCCCCATTTTTTTCTGCAAGTGTCACCAGTTTTGGTCCCACCTGCCAAGGATGTCTGCTGAGCAGAGACAGCAGAGCTCAGTGTCCTGTGCTGATCATCTCCTGTGTCCCACAGAAGGGTCTGCACCAGGAGATGTTTTTCCTTTCAGGACTGTGGTGGTGCTCAGCACAACAACTCAGATTCATTACAGTATCCGTAAAATTGATAAAAGCAGGGCTATGCCTGGAAATTTCCTCTCTGGAGTGTGCAGGGACTTTCAGAAGCTTCTGCCTGGCCCTGTGCAAAAACAGCAACCAAAGCAGAAGAGAGAGAGAGAGGGAGAGAGATAGATCTGTGGCTGTGTGAGCTGGTGTATCACATTCCCCCTCATTGACTTTATCCTGACATGCAAACAAACCTTAATTAATTCCTCGGGCAAACTTTCCTGATGGGAGAGATGCAGTAAGAAGTCCCTCTGTGAGTAGTTGGCATTTAACGTTTGCTTTATATGTTTGATAATCTAACATTTCTCCACTGGGTCCATGACACTCCTCCATGGTTTTGTGTCTTTCTCAGGATGCTGGAGTATTCCCTGGACCTGCAGAATGTCAGCTTCTCAGCTGTCCGCACCGTTCGAGTCCTGCGGCCACTCAGGGCCATTAACAGGGTCCCCAGTAAGTCAGATCTTATTCCTCACTGTTGGGGCCAGCTGTCTGGATCCATGCCCCAAAGATGGGAAGGCAAACCCAGATGCTTTGATCTTACATCACAGCTCGAACGTTTGCCCAAGCCTGGCAGTGCTGGCTCCTACCACCATTGTCTGGGTTCCTTTTGACACCTGTGGCATCAGAGATGAGTCAATAAGTTATCCAGGACTGTCTTCAGACACCTTCCTTTCTCATCTGGAGAGGGTCTGAGGAGGCTGCTAAAGGGCTGCAGGTGATAGGGATTGACTGAGCCAACAGCCTTTGCCAGGCAGTACAGGCAGTGGGGTCTGAGCCATGCTGCTCCTACCCTCCCTGGGATACTCCATCCTTCCCTGGAGAAACTGGGGTGAGGAAGTCTTGTTGTGCCTGAAGATAGCCCCCTGGGGGGTGCTGAAGACCCCAGAGCTGGTCCTTACAGCCCAAACCCCCAGCATCTCCAAAGCAGACCTGGGTGGGATGGGCAGTGACTCTTCAGTCCTGGTGCATCAGGTCATGGACAAGGGTCTCAGCCGTGCTTTAAGCAGCAGTGGGTGGCATTGCCTGCTGCTGCATGGCAGCCCAGCCTCACATGGCACTGGCTGTCACAAACCCTCCCACTGCTCCGTGCTGGGCAAATCCCAGTGCTCCATGAGAGACACTGAGCACGGTCCCTCTCAGATGCTGTATGGATCAGGTATGGTAAGTATAAGTACAACTGCACCAGAAGCATCCTTTTCCTGGTCCAACAATCCTGGTCATCAAATCCAGTACGGTTTTAGCCAAATTAAATCTAAGTCTGCACTCCCCTATCTGAACTGACCCAATGCGTTGATGAGAAATAATCAGCTTCAGTTCTCTATGCTGATGCTGGAAGTGCCTGGGATCTATTTATTTTCCTGCTTCTGACTCTTAATCTGGCTGTGCTGCTGATGTTTCAATCATTACAGAAGCTTTAGAATCCTGTTTGCAGTGGTTGGTTTTTTTTTTTTTTTCATCCCCACTGCTGAACTGGTGGACAGCTGAATTTATCCACCACTGTCTAACTGGGGATGTAATTCACTTAATGTGTTTTGAAATCCTGGGTAATTTGTCTTGTCTTCTCTGCAATGTAGTTACAGTGGGAGAGAAATGCAAGGTAGGAAAAATAAAAATGAGCTTTGTTTGATGATCAATGCAATAACCACAGAAAGTAATTTTAGTTAATTAGGAGTTGATGCAAGGTGGTTGTTCCCAGTAAAGGAGTAGAAGAAAAACCCTGAGAGAGAAGGTGACAGCATCAGGATAAGAGAAAAAAGTCTTCCTGAAGTATCAAAGTAAAGGGTGCAACAGTAAAGCTTTCTTTAGGTAAAAGCCAATATAAGCAAGTGAGAGAGTGCAGAACATGGGGAAAGAGAGTGAGAGATGAGCAGAATATTACATAGATGTCAGATGAAATAAATTTTTTGTGTGTAAATGTCAAGTTTAAGTCACCATCAATTTGTCCTTGTTACAGAACTAGCTGTTCCTGAACTTGTGAGAATTAACTGCCAGAGAGAGTCCTGTATGTTAAGGAAGAGAGGGCATTTAGGGTAGATGAGGGGAAACAGGGAAGGGGGGGAAGGGAATTTTGAAATATACTGAGTGGAGAAAGAAATACGATTGAGCAAAAGAGAACATCAGAATTTAATCTGAGGAAAGAAAGGAAACATAATTACTAGAAAACTTTGGAGAAGAGGACTTGAGGAGCAGGGAAGGTAGGTCTGGTGTCCAGGAGCAAGGCATGAATGAAAGGGGTTGTTCCAGGGGCTTTTGAGCGGAAGCTAAAGGGGATGGGAAGCTGTGACTGTTCACAAGCCACATGTGGGTGATGAGGATAGAAGGAAAATAATAGAAGGAAATACAGGTGTAAAAGTATCAGTGGAAAGGAAAAGGACATGGCTGGAGCAAGAAAATTCAACGTAAACTTTTCCCCTTTGCCTCAGGTATGCGCATCCTGGTGACACTGCTTTTGGACACGCTGCCTATGCTGGGGAACGTCCTCCTCCTCTGCTTCTTCGTCTTCTTCATCTTTGGCATTGTGGGAGTCCAGCTGTGGGCAGGTTTGCTCAGGAACCGCTGCTTCCTCCCTGAGAACTTCAGCATGTGAGTCTGTGTGGGCAACACCAGTGTCTCCCCAGCTTGAGGGAGACTGTCCCTCCAGGATCTCCTCTGTAAAAAAGCTCTTCTCTTCTGTAAATGCTTCATGCTCCTAAATGCTTCATCACTCCTGCTTGGGCACACGCAGCCGGTACAGAATGAGCTGTGACAATTTGCCATTTGCATTTGCAGTCTGTCCTTAACTCTCAGCTGGCACTTGGGAACCTCTCTGATTGCTAAAAGTCTCCAAAAAAACCCTCTGGGAATGGGAGTTCAGGATTTCTGAATTCAACATATCATTAATGTGTGACCTTTTCTGTGTGGAGATGCCCAGGTCTAAATCCCCTCCAGTGGCTGGTAGTGTTTATTGCCACAACTTTTGTGGTCCCACCTAAACCCCAGGAAAAGCTAATGGAGCTACTGTGCATTTTTGATGCTAGATGATTTTCAGCCTCAGAGCAAGAGATAGTCCCTATCCCAAAGTCTTAATTTTTACAGATCCCTGAATTTTAAGGCTAAAAGAATTGTTGTGATCAGTTTTCTGGCCTGATGTAGCACTGTTTGGACAGTGGTTGAAATACCTGGTAGCTGACAGCCTCTTTCAGGGTTTCCATGCCTGTTCTACCTACCTGCTTTTTTCCACCACCTCCATCCCGTCAAATGCTTGGAGAAAGGCAGGTGACTACAAACCCTTGATGGCTCTGCCAAGTTCTGCCACGCTGGTCACCTTTCAGTGGATTGCTGACTCCCCAGGGATCTGGCTGGATTCATACCTGGATGGAGGAATCCTACAAGCCCAAAGCCTCTTTTCTGTACACAGCAGGACCACGCTGCTGCTGCTATGGACAGGCTGGCATGAGGCACCTTCCAACCTCTCCCATGCACCTGCTAATCAATTCCCACCCCTCTTGCAGGTCATGCCCTCAAAGGGTGGCTGGAAGTGTCATTACCAGGACATGTCCCTGTTAAGTAAATGTCAGCAGAGCAGGGGGACAGCCTCACCACTGAGTAAATCCAATAGAGCAACAGGTTTGGGTGCTGTTTAATTGAGCCAGAATTCCAGGGCTTTAGATAGGCTTTGAAGGGTATTACAGGCAATTCTGCAGGAATTAACCAGGCTGAACTAGGCTTAAAAATATCTTTGCAAGCTTTAGTGGGAATCCTGGCAGCATTAAGGAGATAGTGTGTGCAGAGCAAGGAGCCAGTTTCTGACTGACCATAGGTTGTTTTATCTTCCTGAAGAGTACTTTTGCCTGGTTTGCTGTGGTAAGGCCACCCTCAGAGGGAATTTAGAGCTTACCTGTGGGCTGAACTGACACGGTGAAATGCAGATGAAGTCCCTGTCTCTGATTTTTAGGAATCTTGGGAGGTCCTTGTACATAGAGTCCCCCTAAACGATTCTCAGCATCTCAGAAGGACATACAGGAGCTTAAACTGACTGATTTCCATCTTACTGCAGCAAAGACATTTCAGAGAAGCCCTATCATGCTGAATCCTTCTTAGTCTCCTAAAGTCAAAGCCAGAGTGCTTCCAGAGGGAGTAACTTTTAGTAATGCCATCAAAGGGATTGCCAAGGTGCTGAGTGCACTGCCTCAGTTTCTCAAAACCCGGTTAAGGATATCAGCTCACCCTGTGGAGCTGAAATAAGTTCAAGGGGATTCCTTCTTTAAAAAAATAGCTTTAAGATCCAGAAAAGCAGATGTCAGACTTCTATGCTGTTACAGCTGTCTCTTTGCCAGGTTGCTTGCAATCGGTGTGCAAACCTCAGCCTTGTCTGGACTCTTTCAGCCCCTACACAGTGGATTTGGAACGGTACTACCAGACGGAGAATGAAGATGAAAATCCCTTCATCTGCTCCCAGCCCCGGGAGAATGGGATGCGCTACTGTCGGAGTATCCCAACACGGAGGGAAGAGGGTCTGGAGTGCACTCTGGATTATTATTCCTACAATGACACCACCAACACATCTTGTGTGAACTGGAACCAGTACTACACCAACTGCTCTGCTGGGGAGCACAACCCCTTCAAGGGAGCCATCAATTTTGATAACATTGGCTACGCCTGGATTGCGATATTTCAGGTGAGCCCTGTCTGCCAATTGTCACAGGGTGGGCAAACAGCAGGTCCTACCCCCAAAATGTTCCCAGGGGCTGTGTAATTGCACTCCTGGGGGCTGTTTTGTACTAGTGAGCACCTACATAGTGCTCTACATAGTAGTGCACAGGTGCTCAAAGTGTTAGGGATACAATATGCTGTTTTGAGAATGTCTCCACCTCATGTGCCTGGACAAAACCCTGTGGATGTGCAGTCCAATGATGCTGGTGTGGGGCAGAGCCTAGAGACTGCCCTTCTTTCTGCAAAATACACTAGTGGCCCTTAAGTCCAGAAGGAAAGGGGCTAGATTCAGCCTGGGCAGCTGGTAACATGTGTGTTGGCATTGGAAGGAGCAGGAGTTGGTTCCTCAGCATCTTGTACTGCACCAAGACCTACTATGGGGTGTTAGACATGACCCAGCTGGAAGAAATATTGCTTGTGCACTTTATTGTAACTGAGCCTTCAGGAGTTTGTTTTCCCTTCCTGTTTCCACCAGGTGATCACGCTGGAAGGCTGGGTGGACATCATGTACTTTGTTATGGATGCACACTCCTTCTACAACTTCATCTACTTCATCCTCCTGATCATTGTGAGTGGCCTTAGGGGAGCAGAGGGAGTCCTCCTGGCATTTGGAGAGAGCAGAGTGGAGTCACCGAGAGGAACAGGGCAGAGGATACAGTGAATATAAAAGCTGAAGTAGCAACCAGCCTGCTGGGAGAAACACAGCTTCCCTATGGAATTGTGCTGCAGCTGCATTTAGCTGCAAACATCAGGAAGGAAAGAGATGTGCTCAAGCGGTGGTAGATACACTTCTGTTGCTGCTGCTTCTACTACTTCTCTCCTTGTGCTCCAAGCTTCTCTCTCTTGCTTACCACCTTGAATTTAAGTTTTAAAGTAGGCAAATTTCACCAGGCCAGTTTTTGAGTGCCAGAAAGGGAAGAGGCTGCCCAAAAATTCCCTCACATTGAAGAACCCATCTGGCTGGGTCCTTGGTGCCGTGGGGATGTTCCGGGAAAACTGTCCCAAACTTCAGAGAGCATGTTAAGAAAGGAGGGAAGAGATTACTGCCCACAGCCCACCCACACTTCACAGCATCATCTGAGACCACCCACAAAGGAGCTAACAAAGAGTTTCTGTGGGGTGCGCTCCATGATGGGCTTCATCTATGCAAGCAGAATTGTCTGCAGTGACTGGCTGAGCTCGTTGTCTAGACTCCCTTTATCGTCAAGGGAGAAAAATAGGTGCTTTAAGGGGGTGATTCATCTCCTCTGAAGGTAGACATCCAAAATAAATTAGATGCATTGCAGATTTGATGCACCTATTTCTCTCTTGACTCTAAAGGATCATTAGGTGCCTCACTCAGATGTAGCTAAGTGAGATGAGTTCTTGTCTTGCTACACAATTGGTCTAAGTCCAGAAAAATATCTGCACATTGTCAGTTAGATCATTGTGGGGTTTTCTGCTCCTCATCAAACCAGGACTCAAACCCTGACGAGAAAGTAGATGGTTGTTTAGTCCATGATGCTGTTTTTTTTCTGTTAGCTTTCCCAAGAGAGAAACAAACCCTTGCTCTCAGCCTCCCCAAGATGACGAAGAGGAAGAGCAAGCAGTACTTTTCCAGATGCCGTGCGAGTAACATTAGCAGTTTGTGATAGCCCGTTAGCACGTCAGTAATTCCCTATGACCCAGGCTGGGCTCTGCAGAAGGCAGAACCTCATGAAACCCTGGTTGGAAAGAAAATCTCCAAGCTGTGGGTACAGGCTGCTGATGCCCTTGCATAACAGTCACCCGCAAATCCCATTAGCAGGGGAAAGGGATCTGCTCACAAGCTGCCCACACACTGGCAGAAAAACGCTCCTATCAGGAAGGCGCAGTGCATTCATCATAATGTCACTAATTGTGATAATTACAACTGCTGTCTGTGGAGAGAGAAAAACACCATCTTAAAAGAGCAAGAGATTTTTGTCAAAATAATCTTCCCTCGTCTTTGATCTCTGACGTCCTCCATGGAGGGCTGGCGTGGGAGTCCCCGGGGCGGGAGCTTGGGGGGTGAGTCAGCCCAGCCAGTGGTCCCTGCTGGGTGACACAGGGGGTGGGGTTGGCTGGGGTTTGCCACTCTTTGTCCCCGGCAGGTGTGTGGGGTGCCACAGCCACACTGAGGTGGCTGATGTCCCCTGTCTCCTTAGGTGGGCTCCTTCTTCATGATCAACCTGTGCCTGGTGGTGATAGCGACGCAGTTTTCCGAGACGAAGCAGCGTGAGAGCCAGCTGATGAAGGAGCAGCGCGTGCGCTACCTGTCCAATGCCAGCACCCTTGCCAGTTTCTCAGAGCCAGGAAGCTGCTATGATGAGCTCCTCAAGTACCTGGTTTACATTGCCCGGAAAGGCAGCAAGCAGCTGGTGAAGGCCTACAAGGCAGCAGGCGTGAGGATGGGCTTCCTCAGCAGCCCCACGAGCAAGGCGAGGGCCGAGCGGCACTCCAGGAAGCGCCGGAGCAGGAAGAGATCCTCTGTGCACCACCTCATCCACCACCATCATCACCACCACCACCACTACCACCTAGGCAATGGGAGCCTGCGAGCACCCCGTGCCAGCCCGGAGATCAGCGATGTGGAGACCAGCTCACTGCACAATGGGACTAACCGGCTGATGCTCCCTCCCTCAGCACCCAATTCCCTGGGGGCCCCCAGTGCCTCACCCAGCAACACTGAATCCGTGCACAGCATCTACCATGCCGACTGTCACTTTGAGCCGGTGCGCTGCCGGTCATCCCTGACACAGCCAAGCCTCGGCTTGCCAAGCCCAGAAGGGATCCCCAAGAACATAGTGGGCAGCAAGGTGTACCCCACAGTGCACTCCAGCACCTCTCAGGAGATGCTGAAAGAGAAGAACCTGGGGGAGGCGACGGTGGGTGCTGGGAGCAGCACCTTGACGAGCCTCAACATCCCGCCCGGGTCTTACAGCACCATGCACAAGCTGCTGGAGACACAGAGCACAGGTGAGCTGGGGTTGGATCTACATCTGGGGCTGCTTTCCAGAAATACAATTTTTGTCCTAATTTTCTTCTCTCTCAATTTTGCAGGGTTCTTCTCAGTCCATGTTACAGAGAAAGGTGATGGCTTTCCAGGTGAGATGAATAGGAATCTTACGACCTACCTAATGCTATAAGCCAAATTTCGGTGGGAGGTTTCAACTCCAGACTTCATATCTACAATAATCCAAGGCATATGAGGGTTTTCAGTGAATCCATTTTCTTTGCAATCTCCATCTTGTAGATTAGAAGAGTCCAAGAGAGCTGGAGAGGGACTTTGACAAGGACATGTAGTGACAGGAAGGAGGGAATAGCTTTAAACTTTGCAGAGGGTGGGTTTAGATTAAATGTTAGGACAAAATTCCATTGTTTCCCTCCGCTCCTAAACCATTTACAGGGAGCACTTCCCAAAGCCTGTACTGCCAAAATCAGCTAGAGCTTACAGATGGACACCTTCCAGATCTGGGTCGCATCACACACCTGAGTACTGTGTAGCTCTGCTCCCGTGGGACACAAGGCTCTTGGAGATTGAGTGTCTGCTTTGTGTGAGTGCTCAAGGGCAATCACAGATGCCGAGTATTAAAAATCTGTGATTTGCTCAGGAAACCTGTTAGAGTCAGACACTAAATGCATCTTTCTTGGATCAGAGATTTCATATCTTCACTTCAAGAAAGTGAAGATATTTTTCTTTTCCCCTCCACATCCTGAAGTTTGGGAGTTCAGGCCAGTCTAGTCCAAACACTCTCAGCCTCCAAGAAGTGTTTCTGGCCAAGCTTTCCCAGGCAGTCAGTGCCTTTTCCACACCACTGCAATGGCATTGACCTTTCCAGCCAGGAGCTGTGCAGGGAAGAGACCAAATCCTGCCCCCATCCCAGCGCTGCCCAGAGACTGAACGCACAGAACTGGGCTCTGATTGGTTTAGCACAGGGTTTGCACTCTCACTGCTGGGTGCTGCCATGCAGGAGTCAGGTGTACGCATTGCCTTTCTCCTCACAGCCAGCTGGTGGGAATTTTGGGGAGTATTCCACTGGTATTTCACCCAGGATACACCTGGCAGCTGCCACTGAGGCCAGTGTGTGGAGAGGGAAGCTTGTGGTTTTGGAGCATCAGCAGAGGGAACAGGAAAGAAGGCTGCTAACAGTCCTCCCGATAATTACAGCCGGGAGTCTGCCAGGACCAGGGGAACCAATTGCTTCCTCCTTCCTGTAATGGCTAGAGATGTAATGAGGTCCGCTCAGGGTCCATGGCTGGGGTGGTATCTGTCTGGGGGCAGCAAAGAGAGCTTCATAAACAGAGAGAAGGCACTTGGGGAGCCCAGGTTTTAACCCAGCTGAAGCCCTTTTCCCATTAGGAAATGCCTGTCATGTCAGAGGCAAAGGCTTGGTGCTAACAGGGAGTGGGGGTTGCTTCCTGCAGCCCTCAGTCCCAGCTGACGAGCTGCCCTTTCCTTTCTCTGCTGGCATTTAGGTCCCTGTCAAAGCTCTTGCAAGATCTCCAGCCCCTGCACCAAGCTGGATGGTGGCTCCTGCACCCCCGAGAGCTGCCCTTACTGCCTCACAGCACTGGCGGGCGAGGCCGAGCTGTCGGACAATGAGACAGCCGACTCAGACAGTGAGGGCGTCTACGAGTTCACACAGGATGCCCACTACAGTGACCAGCGGGACCCACAAAGGGGCAGAGCCCGGGCCAGGAGGGCCCATCTGGTGCTGGCCTTCTGGCACGTGGTGTGTGAGACTTTCCAGAAGATTGTGGACAGCAAATATTTTGGCCGTGGCATCATGGTGGCCATTCTCATTAACACACTCAGCATGGGGATCGAGTACCATGAGCAGGTGAGTGCTGTCCTGGCAGCTCCTGGTGCAGAGGGGTTGCAGGTGGAGTTATGAGAGCTGCTGGTGGGATGGTTTGGGGTGAGAGGCATTAAAATGCTCTGGGAAGGGTCTCAGAATGGAATAAGGCAGGCTTTTTCCTCTGAGCCTGCTTCCAGGTTGCAGCAATCACCTTGACTGGTACCTGGTTATGTGAGCTCCTGTGTCCTAGCCCTACCAGGGATGGTCAGCAGCATGGTGAGACCACTGTTCCCCGGGCAGCACCAGGTGGTGCTGGGGTCTGTGGTGAGGGGACCAAGGAGATGAAGCAGCCCTTTGCCACCAGGTCACTGTGAGCCTGGCAGTGCTTGAGGTGCTGCTGTGGGCTCTGTGGGCTCTGGGGTCAGTGCAGCTGCAGGCAGGGAACTCTATTGAGTTTGCAAAGTGGCTTTCACTCCTCAGTGCATGCTCCAGCAGCAGCATGATGAGTCCAAAATAGACTCATCACTGGCTATTCCTTCACTCAATTATCTGAGTCCTTGCAGGCAAGAGAGTGCCTGTGCTCCAGCCTCTCACCACTTGTCACCTAGCAGAGCTTTCCCTATATATAGTCATTAAGAAAAGGAGTTGCCATGTTCCTCTTGAAACATCTCCATATTGTTCCATGACAAGAACTCTGCTTTCAGAGGCTTTGCTTGCTGTGGCCTCACGTGAGTTTTGTAGCTGCTGCTGGGGCCCGCCTGGCATGGTGCCCTTGGTCCTGCCTCAAGCATGTGTCTTGGGGCTGCAGGTGCATGCTTCCTTTGGGGTGAAGAATTTATCAGTGGGGATGCTGGGATGCTGCAAAACCTTGTTATAAACCCCTCCCATTCTTGAGGGCTCTCAGCATGTTGTTTCTCCCAGGATGTCAGAGCTCTGTGCTCCCAGAAAGACACAACCACCCCTGTGCCAGCACCAGTCTTGGCTGAGAAGCTTGTTGCATCTCAAGTCGTGACTCCACTTTTCTCTCTTCCTGGCATGTTTAATGTCTGCTGAGTTGCATGCAGAGGTGTTTCTCCCCCAGCTCCCAGTGGAAGCAGTGGTGGCTGTGGATCAACTTCCAGTTCCACTGTCATCCTGTGGCATTAATGCCTCAGTGACTGAGTGCCAGGGAGACGTGGCTGTGCTCAATGTGTCCCTTCCAGCCAGCACCTTCTCCCTGATGCCCTGATGCAGTCTAGCTGGCTAGATGTTGTTTTTGGTACACAATAAACAGTGGTGCACTCCGAAGTCCTGCTGGTTTCACCTTCATTTGCTGCCCTTGGTGGGAGCTCTGCAGGGAAGCTTGAGTGATTCTACCTTTTTTTAATAATCTTGGGAAGATTATCCCAAAGAAGCTTGGAGGAGGTGGTTCACAAAAACCAATAAACACTTTTATTCCTTCCTTGGCTGAAGGGTGAAAGCAGATCCACGGTGTCTTTTCTGGGACTGCCCAAGGGGCAGATTGTCAAAGCTTGTTGCTCTTTACCAGGAGCATTTTTGGGAGATGCTGGTGTGGGCTCCCATCCGGGGGGACCACCCCACTGAGGATGGGTGGCTGAGCAAGCTCCCATCATCAAACACTCTAAATGCAACACAAGTCCTTAATTCTTTCCCTTGGGAAAAGTGGGACAGGAGGTTTCTGGTTTCTGCCCTGGCCAGTGGTGAGTCCCAGCAAACATATGGATGACAAGAGGCAGATTTTTGCGTGGTTTTTGGGTAACAAGGGTGAAGGGAGCTGATAAGCGTGGGGGGACTCCAGACACTGTGGGTGGTTGCTTTCTTTAATGGTATTTTGAAGCTACTACTGTTCCAGATTCCTTTCTCCCAGGCATTTGCAGATAATAGCAGAGCTTGTTTTTATTAGTTCGTCTTCTCAAAGTGGCGGCAGAGAACAGAGAGGTGTTTCTTTGTAAGCTCGTAAGGCTTAGAGTTGGCAATTTCATAATCTGACAGTTATGAGAGCAGGAATTAGAGGGGCAAAATGCTGGACCAGGCCTTCCTGCAGAGATTATAAACACTGAAACATGGGTTTTTTTTCATTTAGAAGAGCCTTTCCTAAAAGTGTGAGTGATCAACCATGTCAAATTTATCTTTACTGACTGATGTTTGCAAAGATGTGAGAGCGCTTGAAGAGTACTTGACTTCATGACTTTCTATATTAAGCTCTCTGCTTATTTAGACAGTATTTACCTCTTGGGCTTTCCACATGCTGCCCTGGGCACAGTGGGCTATATTAGGGTAAATATTTTAAGGGCCTATTTTAAGGTGTCACGTCAAAACCTTGTGTTGTTTAGCGGCCCCTTGGCAGAGGGGCTGCTCCTCTCTGAGAGGAAGGACAGGCTGGAGGTTACTCAAGAAGGAAGAGGCTTCTGCCTAACCATCTGCCCCCAGCAATGCTGGGTGGGATTCAGCAGCTCTGGGACCACCAGACCATCCTGGACTTCAAGACAGGAGCTGGTGAGCTGAGCTCCTCATAACAGCCAGGGAGATTTGACATCTCACCTTGGGACAGGCAGCCTGGAGGGACCTGAAAAAATCTTTTAGTCCCTTGTTTAACAGACATGGTAACCAGAGTAGGCCTGATTGGGATATTTAAGATGACGGTGGTTCTCTGAAGGCACATACAAATGAGTGGCAATTGGGAGTGTGTTGAAAACACTGGCCCCCACCTCTTGCTGTTTATTTGTATTCACCCATCAGTCAACTTGGCCAAACTGAGCACCCATAGCCAGGGCTGCTGGATGAACCTCCTCTTCCACCCAAAGCTCTTTTCCATAGGCCACCTTCCACAGTAAATTGTCAACACACATTTTACCATCACATGGCTGGGGCTCCAAGAGCTGGGTTTCCTCTAGGCTCCTTCTGACATGAGCTGACTGACTTTCTCACTCAACACCAGGTTGTTTCCACATGGTTCCTGCACATGCCTGAGCTGTTGGTACACCTGGCTGGTTGTAATTCTGTATTTCTTCCCCACTCCACCCCTCCGAAACCAACTCCTGCTGTTCTTCTGACTCTAGGTGCAGTGGGAGGAGGCAGTGCAGTGTGAGGTGCTCACAGCACTCGCCACATTGCGGCTGCTGGGCAGCAGTGTGAAATTTTCCATCAGGGAAATGACAACCAGATTGCCACAGATTATTAATGTGGCTGCTAAATAGCTTGTTTTTCTACAGAGATGAAGCAAAATGCAGGTAGAAACTATTAGCTTTGGGTAGAGGAATATAAATGTGATTTAAAGGTAGGCTCGGGGGGATTTTAAATACACTGTTGAACCAATTGACTGATTCGCCTTAAGGAAGCTGAGCCTCTGCAGCACTGTGGGTTCAAACATCTGCGGCTTTGCAAAAGATTGTTCTGCCATAGAGCAGGAGTAAAATGTGCTGCTAAACCAGAGGGTTTCTGTGCTGCTTTCCCCCCAGCCCTGGCTGTAAGCCAGGCTCTGTTCCATAATGTGCTGCTTTTATTTTCCTTTTTTTTCCTCCAACTCCTTTCTTGGAGTGAAAAGCAAACGCTTTAGTATGAGGCGTGATGTTGGACTCCTCAGTAGGGGAAAGAATTCGGCAAGGGCTTCCTTGAGGAAGGGCTTTGGGGGTTTTGTTTTTGTTTTTAAAATCTGGTTCACATTGAGCTTCCTGGCTGCTCTGAGTTTCCTTGTCTGAACTCTCATTGTATGAACTATACCCTACATATTCTTTTGTTTAAAAAGCACTTGAATTTCAGCCGCCGTCTCTGCGGTGTTTTGCCATTGTTAACATAACAAGAAAGAGACTGGAGAGTCCTTCACTGGCCTCCCCAAAGCTGCAATGGGTTCAAATCCCTGCCTGGGTCTTGTGTGGACTTGGATCTAGATTGATCCAAAACCCTGGTGTCTCTGAAAGAAGGAGGAAAGAATTGGTTCAGACCTCTGGGGAGCTTTTTGTTGATTTTTTAAGAGCAAATTGGAAAGGTGACAAGGGCAAATGACTCTCTGGGACAGCACCCAAGGAGAAAAGCTCATTATCCGTGGGAGGCAGTTCTTCAAGGAAGTGGGATGAGGGGATACCTGACATGTCCCCAGCATGAGTGCAGCTGTTGGAGGACCCCCCGCTACAGCAATGTGTTGTAGGGATCCACAAAGCCACAGTGCCTGAAGCCAAGGTGGGCAAACTCCTTCTGCAGGAGACAGGAGCAGCCTAAGCCCATGGCAGTATCTCAAGCTGAATTCCTGGTGCATCCTGCTGCAGGGGAGAGAGCAAGGTACAGGTGATGTAGAGTTGTCACTGGTAACATTATGATCTAGTAGCTGCTGCAGCATGGAAATTTCAACCATCTGTGCCAAGGAGTCAAAGGAAACCTTGCTGGCAAAATGCATTAAAGTGTCTATTTATGTAAACAGTCAAGGCTTGAGAACAAGAAGGTTGTCTTAATCAGCATCACAGAACATTAAATTTTTAGATATCCAGTATGATGGAGAGGGGAGGTGAACAGTTAGAAAACCTGCCAGCATGGAGCAACCATTAGGCTGCAGGTTCAAGTATTAATAATAGTCACCCAAATGGTATTTATGTACTTCTGCTTCTGCCTGAATTCAATGTGCAGGGAAGAAGGTAACTGGAAATTATTAGCTGTCATAACACCCGCTGATTGATTTCTCCATGTGGGAGGAAAATTGGATTGTTCCATGGAGATATGGTGTAAGGGAACTGGGCAGTGGGGGTGTGACAGGTTGGTGCCCCAGGTCTCAGGGTGCTTGTGTGTCCAAAGTTCTGGGCAGACTGGAGAGTAGCAGGTCTGGATCCCTGTATGAGCACTACCTCAAAAGATAAGGGCATATTTGGGATGAGAACTACTTTGCTCCCAGGACTTGGTGGTCAAGAGCATCCCAATCCCCACCAGTTTCAAGCCCAGTTGAACATTTTGCTGCTGGTGGATGGCAGCTGCAGATTTGTCAGGTGTGTGGAGGCTGCTCCTTTGACCATCCCTGTGGTCAGGGATGGTCAAAGGAGCAGCCTGTCCTAAAATGAGATCTTGCCCAGTGCTCGTTCACCTCCTGAGGAGGCTGTAGGAGATCCGGGAATTGGTTGCAGCTCACCCTTGTCTGGCTACATAGGGCAGCCATGGACAGCACCGTGTCCCTTCCAGCCTCAAAGCCTTGGCAGGTCAGCGAGGCTTTTCCCTCCCTCAGCGCCTGCTGGCTTTGCCCAATGTAGGGCTTGGCATCAACTTAATTCCTCAACACTCCAGCTGCAAGGGGCACTCCCACGGCAGGCAAATGAGGTGCCCTATGGGTTTGCACGGGCTGTATTCAATTAGCTCCTGCTTATGCAGAAATTACTCTTGTTAATGGCTTGTTGTTGGAGACTGGAGGAGTCGACGCTAATGGAAGTCATCGGAGCTGTTAATCGCTAGGATTACCGACTCCAAACCAGTTCTGTGTTTGTTAGCGGGGATAATTCTTTTTATGGACCTTGGGGGTTCTTCTGCTTCTTGGGAATTGGAAGAGTTTCTGAGGTCTTGTAGAAACTCGCATGTTTTAATTGACCCACTCGTGAAGCTCTTCCAGGGATAAAAAATGCCATGGTCCTCTTAGTCATTAAAAAATGGGCTGTGCCTACAAAGCAGGCTTTATCCTGGTTCTGGAGACTGAATTATTTGAAAATTAAATGAGATTTCATGCAACTGGAAAGGTTATTTTTTTATCAGGTAAATCGGTTCTCTGTATGCTTTAGGGATGAGCCTATATAGGTTCCTTGACACCTGCTAAAGTTTTCTTCAGCTCCGTGGTTGGGGAACCATAAGTGTCAGTCCTTTCCTGTTAATTTAGTTCAGAGGCTGGAAATACTTGGGCTGCCTTAGATCCTATCATTACAGCTATTGTTTCAGCTGCCATCCATACCCTCCTGTTATCTCTGCCCAGGCAGCATTGAGAAGAGACTCCAGCTAGGTGAAATGGAAAAATGATGTGCACTTTCAAAACTTGCTTCATCCCTGTATGGATGAAAAATCAGTGCTTTATGCAGATAGCCAGACATTTCTTTATGTTCCTTCTTTGATTATTGTGGTTGGTCCCCTTGGGTGGGATCCAGGAAATTCAGCTAGAGCATCTGGAGCACCCTCAGCTTGCACCACAAACACTTTCATCTGTAAGCACTTCTGGTTGTTGGTGTTTTCCCAGGGATCAGTCCATATTTTTCCTCAGTTCTCCTGGTAGAGGTTTGTCCCAATGCTGTTGGCACCCATGACTCTGCCATGCTGCCACTCATGTCCTCACAGAGCCCATTCCCACCCTGCTCAGCCCCCAGCAGGAATGGGGGCAGCAGCAGAATGCTTTTTCCCTCATCTCTGCTGGATTTCAGCTCTTTGTTATAATTGTTTTTTTGCTGATGTTAGGAAATGAGCAGCTTTTCCCCCATGGATGTCTGTCAGCATTAGAGATAGTGTTACCAGCATCAGAAACCCAGGTTCAGCAGAACTGTGCAGGAGCTCTACAGTGACAGCATTTTTCTTTCCCTCTTTTTATTTCCTCCCTCCCCCGGTCCCTTCTCAAGTACTAATGGGGAGATAAGTTTCAAACTTGGTTTAGATTAACCAGAAATAGAGGGCTTTAAATCTTAAGTACTTACAAGGTGTGACCAAGTAGAAATGCAGCTTTTGTTCAGCTTAAGCTCCTGCGAAACCTGGGCAGAGGGATGAGCTGGTTCATGTTTTTCTTGCATTTTCTGGGATAATACCCATGCAGAAATCTCCAGGCAAGAATATGTGCTGTGCCTCCAGAGAGTGATACAGAGAACTCAGCTGCAGAATTTGGTGGGGGAAGGTGTGGTCTGCATGCCCTGTTTGTGGGTCTGGGCAGCCATGGTTCATGGAAGGTCCCTTCAGGTTGGGTCGATGAAATTCTCTGTCAAATTTGCGGCTCATCCCCTCATTTGCACCCCAGTCTCAAGGTAGAGAGTGGGGTGCATTTGCCCCCCCCCTGCCCCCCCAGGTGGGGGCTGGGGCCTCAGCCCCATATGGGCAATCGGGGCCAGGGAATTCAGTTTTTTGCCATGGTTCCTCAACAAAGATGTGTCGGAGAGGAACATCTTGCACCAGGAGGTTCCACGTCCACAGGACTCAGCTCCTTCTCTCTGCAGATGTGGGCTGGGAAGGGACACTTGTTGATTGGAATGGGAAAGGCAGGGTAGAAGACAAGGAGATTAGCAGAAGGGATGGAAGGGGAATCCCTCCTGTGCAGACAGCTCTGATTTCTCTGAAATGAAAGCTGCTTTCCTCCCTTTCTTGCATCATTACTTGCTGTGGCATGAAATATTCAGCCTCCATTCAGCCCATAAGAAAATCCTTCTTTCCCGTGCAGTGAAGGGATGTAACTGGACTTGTTAACTTGTCTGAAAAGTCATTTCCTTATAATAAATGCCTATAAATCCTGAACATCCCAGCAGTCCTTCTCCAGCCCACTGAGCAGTGAGCACGCTGCCCTTTTCCATGTCTCCAGCCCCAGGAGGAGCAGAGCAAAACGTGCTGCAATCCTGCTACTTTCCAAATTGCTTTCTTTAACCAAGTTGGCAAAGGACAAGTAGAGGAATCTTACCCCGATTAAGCATGGCTCAGGTTTGCTTTGCTGGACACAGGACAGTAGTTAATGCCTGATACCTTTTAAGGAGCCCCAAAGACAATGAATGTCACTTCTGAAAATATGTGTGGATTGAGTTTCTATTTATAAAGTCACAAGCAGCTCCAGAGCCAACAAGAGCTGTATTTACTGAAGGGAACTGAAGTGGTATTTTGGATGGTCGTGGCTCGGTGGGTGCACTGATACAGGGGGATCAATGTGGATGTGATAGGGACAGTGCATGGAGAAAGCCTGTGGGTTGAATAAGGACACAGCCATGAGCTATCAGTCATGAGGAACTGAGCGTGGGAGAGGGCAAAGAAAGGGCACCTCATTTTGTTAATTAAGAGCTGCTTCTTTTCATGAGAATTCCTTGCATTTTGCCCCAGGACTTGTGGTCTGGCTTCTGTTCCAGGGTGGACCTGGTGCATGTCTGCACCCACATGGAGGGTGGAGAGGACCTTAACAGAGCAGTGTCAAGTTGAAAATCCTATCTTTGTGTGACCCATTTAATTTTCTTTCTTATGTATATATATTAGAAATCTGCAAGTGATGAGTCAGTAAAATGTTGTTGGTGTTTCCTGTGAAATAGCTGAGGTCGCTGTTTTCTTTCTGTGTTATTTTTCCTAGTTGCCATGGTAATGATTTCAGAAAGGTCTTATTCTTGCAGCAGTTTGAATGGGTTAGAAGTTTTCACGGTCTTCTGGATATGCTCACAGAAGTAGAGCGATATCTCAAAGATATCCCTTGGGATCGGGAGGGAACTGCCTCCCGGCTGATCGTCCCAACCCTTGCTCTGAGCTGTGGTGAGACAGAGTGGGTTTTTCTGTTTTATTGTTAGCAAGATAGAGAGGAAAGACCCTGGGGTGCTTCTGTTCTTCTGTGTTGGCGTCCCAGGAGCAGGGGCTGGACAAGACCAGGCTTGCCTGTAGCCTGGAGCTCGTTGTCTGGACAAGGGAAGTGTGGGATGGATGGAAATGTGCCAGTCATACCCATGGCACTGGGTGCAGGTCTGATGATGATGATGAAGACCCTGTGCTCTAAATGGGTCACAGCTGGAGGAAGGCAGGAGTTGGAAGCCTTGTAAGCTCTGGGCACTGTCTGCCAGGGCACTTGGTTGCACTTCATACAGCAGCAGTGCTTGTTTTTCAGAAATTGGGGAACACAGACCCCAGGGCTTGCATGCCCCAGCTCCAGTCCTCACCTTCTTCCCGACTCAGTGCCCACAGCCTTGCTTGCTCAGCAGACACCTTGGGGCCCTGTGTGCAGGGAGAAGAGGTATATGCCCACGTAGAAATGGAGTATGTCGCTTCTGCCATTGGAAATCTTGTTCACGAGCTTCTACTCAACTTTAAAAATAGGGGGGGAAAAAAGATAAAGAAATGCATTACATTCTATTTCTGAATCCCAAAAGAGGGCAAGGTGCTGGTCCAGCTTTGAGATACCTCTTGAGGCACTCTTCAAGGGGAACATCTTCCCTTGCTTCCTCCTGTCCCCCCTGGCAGTGCCCTGCTTGGTGCCAGATAGCCCTGCCTGAATCCTCCAGACAGGGTGCAGAGAGCATGCCCTCCTGGCTGCCACACTTGCCCCCTGCCAGGCAGGATCAGCTTTGGGTGGGTGCCCGGACTCACATCCTCCCGCTGCCCCAGTGATGCTCCATGTTTTCTGAGTGGCACTGCCCTGTCTGCTCTGATTTAATGTGCTGCCACAACTTGTCGATGTGCTGTTTGGTACATCAACAAATCCACACTACACAAACAGAAGGCTAGCAGGGAATGATTTATCCAGGACAACATATCTGTGTGTCCAGCAAGGCAAGATGTCCTGTAAACAAAATTCAGTATTTACTGAGGGCTCATCGGCAGAGCTGGTGTTTTGTACCACAGTTGAATTACACTCGGATCTCGCTCTTTCTGGGTGTTGCTCGTTTAATCATAGGATGCTTTCCTTTTAATTAGGCACTGCTGCTACTGATGAGAGAATTAGCAGACTTTTAATGGAGAAGCTGAGGCTGTGGCAGCTGTGCTGTAATGGGGGTGGTGGGCAGAGGCTTTGTGCTGCATAGAAGCCTCAGGCTCTGCACCTCAGAGAAGCCTTTTCTGCTTCCTGAAAAACGTCTTTTTAGGGTAGTCCTGGAAGGTTTTTTCCCCCCCACAATATATCATTTAGTCAAAGGAAGGATGTTACATCCCCCAGCTGCTGTGTTGTGGCCCTCAGAGAGAAAATCTGAGTGATTTTGCCAGCTGTTTTTCTCCCAGCCCAGTGAGGATCCATGGAGCTGGTTGTGTGCCCGGAGTCAGTGACTCTCTCAGGTACATGATGTCTAGAGCTGGTCAATAGTGTTTTGATTAGACAGTTACTGTCAGAAAATGGCAGTTTATCACATTTGAAGCTGTTTGTGGGAGAGGAGCAGTTTCAGTGGACTGCCCTCAAAAAAACCCCCAACTTTATTGGAATATGTTGTCTGAGGTTTTTGAAATGTCCAGTTGGGGTGTAAGTTCCTTAATGGTTCCCATTGGTTCCCCAATGACAGTTGGGGAACAAAAAGTTCCATGGTCTTCTTCAAGTTGACTTTTATTTATGTTTTTAAATTTTGGTTGATTTACAGTACAGAGCAAAGGGATAAAGGAATGGGGACTGAGACAGAGGGAAGAACCTCCAAGATTTTGTGCATTGTGTCTTAGTTTCCCAAGTCTGCAATTTTGAATTCTTTTTTGGGATGGGATGATAATTTCAATTCCCATGGGAGAGAAAATCATGTTCCTGTTGTACTATAATGATGTCTCAGGAAAGAGGTCTCAGACATATTTGTGATTTCTCTAGAGTAGAAGCATCTTATAAAAAATCGTATTATCTTATACATCTGTGGCTGAATGAAAATCCCATAGCTGGCATTCTTAGAAGGGTCTGAATCCCCACAGCCTGGCTGAGATTCCCCGGGGCAGGATCATGATCACAGCTCCCCTCTCTTGGTACAAATAAATCCCAGTGGTGTCATGGCAGGGGTCCCCCATGGACCAGCTGCAGCTCTGTGTCCCTTGAAAGGGATGATGAGCTGCTTCAGTGGACTCAGCTGCCCTGGGGTTCCCTGAGTGGGACTGAGGGTCTTGAGGGGATGCCCTGCTTCACAGACGGCTGTGAAATCCCCCAAGTAATTTGCATTGCCGCATCTCAACTGTTTAGGGATGTGTAGTTTCCCGAAGCAAAATAACTCAGCTGATTTCAGCCAGGTCAGAGTGGGGTGTGCTTCCAGTAGATGCTCAGCTTACCCACCCTAGCAGAACTCCAGGCTGCTCTGGATCTTCTCTTCACTTTTCCTGGATGGGTGACATGGAAGTTTTCCCTTTCTCTTTCAATCCAGTTTAACCAAATAGTTTTTTGGATATTAATTCTCACCTCTGGTTCAGGAGTTCCCACTCTTCATTGTTATTATGTCTGCCCAGTGTCTCAGATATTGAAAACTGTTTCCTGCAAGAGAAGTGGAAAAGAGTGTGTGGAGGAGGAGTGGGAGGGCAGGTAGGTTTTTTGGGATGAAGTAATGGGAGGCAGTAGATTTTTTCCTGCTGTGTCAGCACAGGTTGACCCATAGCCCTCACAAGCCAGTGCCAGGGCTATTTGGGTGTTGGATATCTCCTGAGTTGGATGCTCTGGGAGGGAAATTTCATGGGCCAGAGGGGTCACAGCCCCTCCAGTGTGTGCTGAGGATCCTGGGAGAGTTGCAATGTAAATGCTGCTCCCACTCTGTCTCCCCACATCACCCAGCTATGCCCTGCCAGGACCTCCCATCTGGATTTGCATATTCCAACAACATCTCTGACCAGAAAGTGCCCATGAAGTCCAGAGTTTCATTAATCCATGCTATTAACATGTCATCCCTTCCAGGGCTGTTGGATTTTCCATGTCAGCCCCCACGAGGAAGGGATGTTGTGACTGTGGGCAATGTTGGGCGAGGAGTTTAACTGGGTTGTGCCTCGGCTCCAGTTGTATTTCACTGTATCACTGCAGAGGGGGAACAGAGGGTGGAAATCAGCCTTCAGGGTCCAGGTTAGTGGTGCTGATGGATGAGAAGGAAAGCTTCCAGGAACACATCTCCTTTCCAGCTGTATCACTGCGGTACTAATAACAGCACAGCCTGCCTCGGCACTGAGAAACTCATGAATGAGTTGGCATTTTTTTGTGAGTAATGTAGAATTGTAGCTATTTCAAATTGTCCTGAGGTGCAGCTTGACATATAACTTCTTGGCCTATTTATTACCCTGTGTCTGAGTGTTCCCATAGGTATTACGGCATTAAACCATGGCTGAATTTAATATTGGGAGCTGCAGCGTTTGTATTTTAGCTGTAGATCAGTGGCAGGTGGTTTGGGCTGTGTGCATGGTGTGTTTGGCAAGCTCTAGCCAAGGGATCTGTTCTTCAGCAAGGATATTTGAGGTTTAAGTTGTGTTCAACACCCTCTTTTTTTTACTTTTTTATTACATTTTCTTTTAAATGCTGCTGTTTCCTCCTTTGCTATCCTGTGTCATCACAAGCTCCTGCCAATATCCGTGCAAGGATATTATCTGTGCAAGTCCTCAGGGATTCACTACCACATTGAGATAACATCATACCAATTTGGGTCCCCATCTACCCTCAAGCTGGGTTGGAGGAACTTGAGCTGCAGAGGCTGAGCCTGGGTAGTTTAACCCTTGGAAACAAATATTTGAATGGATTTATCTGTGTTTTTTGCCAGCATGTATTTATGACCCCCTTGGTCACTGTAGCTTTTTGAGGCTCTGAAGCACGGTTGACCGAGTGTTGATCCTGCCCCTGAGGTCTCTACTCTTGTGGTTGCCATCATGTCGGGGTTGGGTCACCTCAAGTCAAACCCTACAGCCTGTGCTGTGATGTAGCAGCTCCTGGTCTGTCACAAGAAGTTTTTGGCCAGTCATGAGTGTGTTTCATGTAAGTGGAAGGTCAACTGCATGTGTTGCACGTTGTCTTCTGCTTGTAGTGTGGCTGCTGTAAGCATGCACATCTGGCTGTAACCCATCACGGTTATGGTCCGGCATCTAAAGCCACATGGGTGGTTACAGGTTAGACCAGCCAGTGCCAAAATACCCCAGGGGAACCTAGCAGCCACTGTGTGTGAGGTGTGAGGTGAGCTGTGCCAGCCCACCGCTGCGCGCCACCTCAGCGCTGCTGATGTGACCCCACCACTATCTGCCAGCAGGATGTCAGCTCCCTGGCTTTAATGAAGCCTTTCAGCAGAAACAAGCAGCTGCAACTGTGTCATGGGGTTAAATGGGGAGAAGTGATTTTGTATGTGGATTCTGTCTTTGCCACTGACTGATCCCATACAGACTACACCACTGGGTTTTGTCTTCTGCCATATGTTTTCCAATAGTGCCTGCCCACCTGTCAGGGAAAGTGAAGCACTGGGCATCTGCAGGCATTGTTGGGAACCCTCTGTGAAACATGCTAAAAAAACATAAAAGGCATTAATTTAGGTCTAAGACTACCAGGGGTCTGTTTGTTAAGTTTTTGTGGTTTTTTCATACCTCTATTTTCAGATTGCCTGTCTGGAATGCCAGCATCGGGCCCTTCCTCAGCTGCAGATTTGGGGCGGCCTGATAATGAGATTTCTTTTGAGTAATGAGACTTTTTTTTGGAGCCATTCTGGTTATATCACCTCAGATGTCTGCTTTTGAAAAATCTTAGCTCAAATCTTTTGATGAGCTACTAAATAAAAAGACAGGCCCTAAAGGGATATTTATGTGAGAAAATGGCCTGATTTTCCCTTCTGCATAAGGAGAATCAGTGTGGGGGATGTCAAAGCATTAAGCCTCAGTACATGCCACTTCTGCCTAAACCTCCTGAGGTGGTACTAAAGCTCTGATTAATGTGAAGTCCATGTCCAGATTTACCTGCTGAATTTACAATGGACTTCTAAACCTTAAACACTCTGAAAGTATTTTCCTTCCATCTCCTGGGCTTTGAGTGAGCTATTGCCGTTTTCTCACCACATCATTAGCATCAGTATTTTCACACTTGCAGTACTGGGGCTTGTTGTGTTTCCATGTGTGATTTTTGGATATGGAGCTGGCTGTTTGTTTTCTCAATTTCCTCCTCTTCTTTCCCCAGCCGGAGGAACTTACCAATGCCCTGGAGATCAGCAACATCGTCTTCACAAGCCTCTTTGCCCTGGAGATGCTGTTGAAAGTCCTTGTTTATGGTCCTTTTGGCTACATTAAGAATCCATACAACATCTTTGATGGGATCATTGTGGTGATTAGGTACAAACCTTGAGCTTTCTTTATGTGTGTTTCTCCTCATTTGGGTGTTTAATTAAACAGAAAGTAATGGAGAGTTGGCATAAATACCTTCCTGTGACACTTTACGCTTCTCTCTGTAATTAATGCACTTAGGCATGATTGCTAATACATATCTTGGGATTATTTTACGGTCGTTTTAGAGAGAGGCCCAAGCAGAAAGCTATCAGTCCCGATGTCCTGGGGTAGTCTGGGATCCAAATGGCACAACCAGTGCCCGATTAAGTATCTCTGTTTTTTTGGCACATGCAAAGACTATAATTGCCCCTGCAGCTGCAGTCACTGATTTCCAGGCATATTTTTGACACTCAAGTAGGGCTCTGCTCTTTGCAAGCCTGGATAGAGTCCAGATCACGGCGGACATTGGCAGCACATCTCTGCCCACTTTCCGTCTCTCTTCTCTCTGAATTTCACCTTCTGTTCACTGCCCCTCCTCTTGGCCTTTGCAATTAGGCTTTGTCTGTCATCTTGCATTGACATTTTTTGTCCTCCTCAGCGTGTGGGAGATTGTGGGCCAGCAGGGTGGGGGGCTCTCGGTCCTCCGCACCTTTCGACTCATGCGGGTGCTGAAGCTGGTCCGCTTCATGCCAGCGTTGCAACGCCAGCTCGTTGTCCTCATGAAGACCATGGACAACGTGGCCACCTTCTGCATGTTGCTGATGCTCTTCATCTTCATCTTTAGGTGAGTGTTTCCAATTCCCTGTCCTGATCTTGCTCTGGGTTTTTAGATGGGATTCTGTGGTGAGATTAGGAGGTGACAGAGTCCGTACTAGAACATGGCTGAGCTGAACGGTCCTAAGAACAGCATTGCTGGCTGTGGTTTGCTGCCCTAAATTCTCTCAATTAGCCAGATGAGATTTCTTTGCAAAATGGTTTACAAAGGAAATCTTTCACGCTGGATGATTCCTTGACATCATCCCAAGACAGCAATCCCGTTACTTACCAACTATCAGAAAGCTTGGTGATAAAAATATTGCCAAAAAGAGGATGGTGTTCCTAAAGGAATGTCAGACATGGTGGTGCTTGTGCTTTTTCATGGCCTCGTCTTCAGACAAGTACAAATGTTAGAAACAGGGTTGGCATAGCCCTGTATTTTTAGATTTTGGTCTAGATTTTGAGAAGAGCCTTTCTCTTTCTACAGCCAACTGCAGTGTTTGAGCAATGCAGGCACTGGGAAGGCTGAAGAGAGACAGTCTCTCCCAGGGTATAATGTCCCTTCTTCCAGTGAGACTCCAAAACTGTCATTTGCAGGTGTGGTGCTCAGTAGAGCTGTAAATAATTTGATTATTCAGGTTACTAGCAGAGAGCAGGGAAAAGCAGATTATTCTTTTAGTATCTATCCATAATGAAAGGTATTCTGTTCTTCTGTCAAAATTGAAAAAGCTGTTTCAAGTCCCCTGATATGTCTTATTCAGGCATTTTACAGAAATCCTTTTTGTCTTCCTAATTCAGTTGAAGCATATTTTGCTGAAAATGTGTCATGGCAAAACAGAAAGTCAAAACATTTTGTTTAGAAAATGTTGAAAGACAATGTTTTGACTTATAAAAAATGAAGCAGAAGAAAAATAAGGAGCAGACATACTTTTTGGTTGAAACTCCTTGACAGGTTTGACCTAAATTCACAACTGATTTGCGTGATCACAAGGCATGTTTTTCAGTGAACAAAGGATCCATCTTTTTTAAAAAAACATAAAAAGGAATTGCTCAGGTGAAATCAGGAGAGAGTCACCCTGCTGTATGATTACTGATTTGTATGGTGGCCCTATTGTCGAGCCCCTGCTTCCTGTCATTTGCAGCATCCTGGGCATGCACCTCTTTGGCTGTAAGTTCGCTTCAGAGCGGGATGGTGATACTCTGCCCGACAGAAAGAACTTTGACTCCTTGCTCTGGGCCATCGTCACTGTTTTCCAGGTACAAAATGGAAAATACAGCAACTGATGGGCGTTTTGAGACTGCAAAGACTGGGGTTGTTTTCCAACGCATCTGAGAGAGTTTAGTGAAGGTCCATGCCATGGAAAGCAGATGACCCAAAACCACAAGTGCAGGTTTATGGGGGCTTTCAGACTGTTTTCTAGACTAAATCAGAACTCTGGTGAAGAGAGGCTGCCAAGTCAGGAGGCTCTTGTGTTTGCAGGGTATGGACTGGGTGGGTGAAAGTAAATGTAGAGGGAAGGGATGGAAAGAAGGAGATCAGGACCATTTGTAGTGGTATTTTGACAAATAATGGAATCTGGTTTAAAGCCAATATGTGCAGTTTTTTGTTCTAGCCGCTCTGGGCCCTTTAACCCTGGGGTCTGTGAAGGACTTTAAGTAATTCTGGGTGACGAAAGGAAAGGTCTGACCAGTGTGATGTTACTCTCCCTAATGGCTGTCCCTGGACACGGGGGACAGGGCAATTTGCACAAGGTCCTTGCGGGTGGTTGAGAATCACAGTCTCTCTGGTTCTCTCTCTTCTTTGGCTCAGAAGGGATTTATCCAGTTGTGGTTACAGCTGCAGTGGAAACCCTAAAAGCAGGAAGCTTGTCTGGCCCATCCAGAGCGTGGATACCCAGCATCCTATCCTCCAGTATCTCCATAGTCCTCATACCCTTCCTCTGCAGATTTTGACCCAGGAAGACTGGAACAAGGTGCTTTACAATGGCATGGCCTCCACCTCATCCTGGGCTGCTCTCTACTTCATCGCTCTCATGACATTTGGGAATTACGTTCTCTTTAATCTGCTGGTGGCCATCCTGGTAGAGGGTTTCCAGACAGAGGTAATGTCCCCATGCTTGTGCTTTTGCTTTCTTCTCAAGTTTTAGGACCTCCAGATCCTGGAATCTGATTTCTGAGGTGGACAGCAATACCTTGACAGAAGTGGTATGGGAAAAAAGTGGGCTAAAATATTATGTCTTCTTATTTTTTTAACTTTTTTTGTTTCTGTAGCCATGGTGCAATTTAATACAGCAAACCCTCTAAATGAAGGACTTAAAGGAAAAGCATTGTTAGCATTAATGCAGGAGTGGGAATTGAGGTGTGAGTCAGGCACTGCGAATGGGATCACTGCTATGACAGTCTCTTTGAAACAGTTTTCACCGTGTTTGTCATCCAGATTAAAGGCCCCTCCTGAAAATTTATACAGGCTGGTAAGAGATTAGTGACATGATTATCTTTTTTCATGGTATGCATTCATGGAGCTCTTCCTGTTTCCAGCCCTGCATTGCTCTGCGTATTTTAAAGTACATGATTTCTGCTCTCTGCCATCTGCTTTGTCGCAGTGGGAGCTTCCATGAGACATCCTGCATTGCTGGAGGCTTTGAGGGGGCATGTAGGCTTGAGCTCAACCTTTTTTCCATCCTACTGCCAATCCAGCTGTCCAGCTTGGAGTGGGTGTGCATGTCACCTAGTACCCCTCAGAGTGGGGGACCTGTGATGCTCACCTGCTCCTTGCAGAAGTTTTCCAACTGTTCAAGAACACCCATAAGGGGAGGGGACCCTTATACCCTGCCTGGGGCATTGGTTGGAGAGGTAAATACAACCTAAAACTCCTCACTAGGGTCTGCTTATGTGGCCTGTGCTTCTACACACTATCTGATTTTTAAAGCATTCTGGGGTGAATAAATATTATTTGAGGTTTGTTGCATGTGTATTATAATATCCTGCAACCCTACAAACAGAACAGTTTTTATTATCATTACTATTTTTGAAGTTTGGAATTAAATTAATGGAGTCATACCAGAATATAGGAGGAAGAAATTTTTATTATTTTTTGTATCATCTCTCTCTCTCTCCATGTTGGTGCCTTTCTTTTTTAATTGTTATTGTTGTAGCTGTTTCTGTCTGTAAATGTCCCGCACCGTTCAGCCAAACGGACAATCACTGCTGGGTTTTCTCAAAGAGCAAAATGTTCCTTTGCCCAGTTCTCTCAAATACCAAAAACGTTCCCTTGCCCGAGTGAGAAGAGGTACAAAGGTCCTTGTCTGTTCCTGGTGACAGCTTCGAAACCCAGCCTTTGTTCAATCTGGCAAATTGATCTTTGAAGGTCACCAGCACAGGAGATCACCTGGATCTTTGCACCCACTATGCAGAGAAAAGGATACAGCCTTTAAATGCAGCAGCCAATTTGCCAGCCCCTGGCCCTTAAGGAAAGCTGACTCCTCTGCTCCTTGGCTCAGTCTGGTTTATCATTCAGGAACATGCTCCTGCTCCACCACTGCAGCATGCTTCTTTCTAGGCAGCAAGTTATCCCTTGCCTTGTGGCCAGCTGTGCCGTGGCGCAACTCCCTGTAAAGTCATGTCCTGGCTTAATGTGTTGTGGTTTTATTCCAGTAATGATGTCCTTGAGGGTATGGCTCCCCTGGAGTCAGGGAAATGCCTGCAGCACTCCTCAAATTTGCTCTTGGCTGTTTTCTGCAGCAGGGCTGCCCCATCAACTGCCCCCACATCTCCTCTGCCAGGGCAGCACTGGGCTGGTCCAAGCCAGCTCCAGGATATCTGTGTAAGCTGAAATGTGCTTTAAGTGCTGTGTAAATCAGGGAGGAACCTCGGATTTGGGACAGCACTGGGACAGCCTGAAGCCAGTGATGCTCATGCCAGTGCTGAGGTGAGCACAGGGGCCAGGAACCAGTGCAGCCCCCAAAGACCAAACCCAGGTTGTCAGTCCTGCACAGCCATGGCAATTTTGACAAACTCACACCATATTTCTATAATTTGTGACTCTGATTACACTGCTGTTTTATATGTCAGGCTTTGATGATAGCTTTTTCATAATAATCTTCCTTCCACATCCTCGTTATTCTGAGTTCTCTGCATTCATCCAGTAAGGTGCAATAGCAGCAAGGGAGCCCTTGGCTCAACCCAGGTTTCCCGCAGCAGACTGGAGCAAATGTCTCTGGATATCAGGCCCCAGGTCTGGCCTTGCTGGTTTATGTTTATTCAGCTTTGCTCGTGTGTAGCTTTGCGAAAAGATCACATTCTGGTTTTTGCAAGCCAGCACACAGAGGATTCTCTCCTAAGCAGAATTAATAGAGAGATCATCTCTCCCTGTAAACAAACCCCAACGTCTACTGCCCGTGTCTGCACTTGACTCTTCTGAGTTGAGCTTGTTGGGGTTTTTTTTCCATTCTCCTTGAGATTTCTGGGCTGAAACACAATCCTGGGGCTGCTGCCTTTATCTCCCCTGGTCCTTGAGTGCCTTTCCTCAATCCACAAGCACATCGTTAATTTTAGTGCACGGCTTTGCAGCCCCAGTTGCCAGGCAGCAGATTACTATAAGCAGCTGAAAAACTAAAAGGGCCTCTTCCAAACTTTAAATACAGAGCAATATATTTTGCAGGACTGAGGTGGAGGGGTTTTTTTCCCCATTTTTTCCTTTAATTTGGAATTAATTCCTTTAATTTGGAATGTTTCCTTTAACCAGCTTCTCTCATGCAAAAGGCACAGGCAGGACTTTTTGCCATGTGGTTATTTTTGACTGCACATTCCCTGATTGAATTGGACCCTGGTGTTGGTGCAGGGAAGGTGAGCAGGGGACTCTGTTTGATTGAGCTGCTAACTGGAAATTGCTGCGTGACCACTCCGGTGCCTGTCTTGGAGACTTCTCTCTGAAGCAAGGAATGACTCCTCTTAGTCAGGCATAAAGCTCGTCTCCCGAGGGAATTCCTAATAGTGTTATCTCCAAGGTGTATTCTTCCACTGGTAATCCTCCCATTTTGTGTCCTGTTGTCCCCATCTGTCCTCACTTGTGGGTTTGATGCTTTCTATCCTTTGTGCCCTGCTCCCTCCCTGGCACCCCAGGTCCTCCAGCCTCTCCATCCTTTACTCTGCAGGATGCTACTTGCTCTCTAGAGGTAGCATCCTTGGGGAAATACAGATGTTCAACTTCTTCTGGGCTTTCGCCAAAGTGAACAGTCCATCTCCCTGCAGGAGAGATTTTGGATGGTGTTTGTCTTGCACCCCGTACCTATTGCATTCCTATTGGCTTCAGTGGGCTTTTCCTTGTGAAAGGAAAATTTCCATCTTTTCCCTTTCGATGGCTTTTCCATGCTTCTCTCTGTTACACGCAAAGACTTTAAGTTAAGTGTCCATCACACTGCAGGCAAGTCTTAAACTCTTCATCCCAGCCTAGGCTGGGATGAGTTTTGTAGCTATTTAGCAACCAGAGGAAAGATCCATTACCCTGTAGGCAAGAAATTCAGCTGGTGGGATAATCTGTGCCCTACTGCTTCAGCATGGAACCTCTTGCTGCCCCATGGGAGAGGACCAGGCACCACCACACTGCTGAAAAATGCTGAGGAATAGTGGGAGAGCCACCCCTGAGCAAGGGGAAACACAATGAGGTGAAAAATTATCTGTTTTCCAAGTGGGCAGGGAAAGGCTGGCTTCTGGTGCTGTTAAATGTTGGGGTCATGGGTGTGGCAAAATTTTCCAGGATGGGGCTGTGCCCCCTGACTGCAGACTCCTGATTTAAACTGCTGATTCAAATAGGTGTTTCCACTAACAGGGCTGAGCAGGGATCTGAAGTCACAGCAGACTGTGTCTCTCCTTAAATTAGGTATTTCACCTGCAAGAGCACTGATATTATGTTAATCAAACATTCATTAAAAGCCTCCATTGCTGCTTAATGAAGGCATAATAAATAAAGATGCTATTATACAGCTGCAAAAAAAAAAATCATGTTTTCAATAATTAGCTGGTGTTTCATTAGCACAATTATCACTTAGGAGCTGAAGCAAACTCTGTTCGAAACACTTAATTTAAAGGGTGTAAGGCTGGTCTCTTCAAAGGGCTTCTTCCTACCTGAGATCCCACTCTCTCCCTGTGCTGAGTGGAATTGATCCAGTGCCTGGCTCTCCATTGTAGCCACACACTGCCCTCCTCCCCCTTCCCTTCTGCTTCCCTGCCTCTTCTCCTGTGTTTTTTGATTCCCCACTCAGTCCTGCTGTTGAAACTGAAAATTGAACCCCACCTTCCCCTTCATCCCTCTTCCTTCCCGCCATTTCTCCTTCAGGAGATCTCCAAGCGAGAAGAAGCGAGTGGGCAGTTAAGCTGTATTCAGCTGCCTGTCGACTCGTCGGGGGTACGTACAGCACATCCCACCGCCACTGTGCTTGTCTCTCTCGTGGTGCCTGGTCACACACTGTGGTGCTGTTCTCATCGTAGTAGCTGTCATTCTTTTGGGGTCTATTTGAGTGTTTTGGAAGTGTTTTTTGATTTTTCATTCCTTTTTGTCACCCTCATTGTTGAGTCAGCCCTGATTTTAAGTCCCTTCCTTCTCTGAGGGACCCAGGTAAATTAAGGTGGGTGCTTCAAAGTGGCTGATGTGGCTCCAGCCAACAGCTCTCGCTGACCCCTTTCTGGATGCCTGCCCTGGGGCAGGCTCTCCAAGAAGGTGTCACAGCCTCTCCACAGCACAGTCCCATCCCAGGGACCTCCCTGGGGGTGTGGATGGTGATGCTGATTGCAGAGCACGCGTGCCGAGGCCCCCTCATGCAGGTGGGGGAGGATGCCTAGGGGTGAAGGGACCTGGAATCAAACCTGTTTTGATAGGGATGTGTGTGTGTGTTGATGTGTGTGTGGGAGTCCTGTGCTCTGCAGGACAGGGTAAGACAGCAGCAGTTGCACTATGGGAATGCTGAGATTGCCAGCGCAACGTCACATTACAGGATGTGAAATAGTCCTGTTCAGGTCCGAGGAAGCTGTGGATGTCTGAAGCACACCACAAATCTCACCCTTCTGCCAAACTCATCTCTCTTTTTACCACTCACTTCCCTTTCTGTCTTTTCCAAGAATCCTGGCTTTTTCCTCAGCCCAAAAGCCCTTTCCCCTTGTATCCCAGTGTGTCAGTTCCTTTTGGTACAGGCTGGTTTAGTTGTTGTACTGCCTGGTCCAGCTTGACATACTCTCATTTTCCAAAAGGATTTTAACTCCCTGTTCTCTCATAACCCCTTTTCTATCCAGAAAGGCAAACTGGGAGTGCAAGAACAGGTAACAGGCAGCAGCACCAGCTGCGAGATGTTTGCCTGCACCGTCCTGAGTCTGGCACGTGGTGTTTGGGAGGGGATGCTCACTGCCCTTCAGACATGGGGTTTGGTGCTGGGGAAGGGGGTGGGAAATCCCCACATAGCTCTGCTTTTCCCTCTCGGCACACATCTCATTGTGCCCCCTTAAAACTTTCCTTAGGGCTGTTGAAGAGCACTCCAGGAATACAAATAATGCAAAATTCTTCCCAGTATTTATTTCTTTTTAATAACTCATTAGGGAGAATGAGTAATTCCTGGCAGGCCTGCTGACAGGCTGAGCTGGGAGCCTCTGTGGGGAGCATACCTGGAGCCAGCTGGAGCCCCTGGTCACACAGAGACTGGATCTGACTCCAGCAAAGCTCAGGCCAGCCTGACTTTACTGCTCCCCCTTGCAAGGTGCATTCCTGACCTTCTCAGACTGCATCCTGCAGGAGGAGCTTCCCTGAAAAGCACAGAAGTCCTGAATCCTCAGGGGATTTTTGAGCCAACACTTCATATCACACTCTTTTTTGCCTTAAAAATAACTCTGAGTGTCCAGCCTGCCTGGAAAAAATATCTTTAATAGCTTACTGACCCCACACTAAATAGTGGGAGAGTATTGGGGCTCATCCCTCTGGGATTTTGCTTAATAATGAGGTATGGGGCACTGACCTGTTTTGGATTCATCTCTTCCTTCTGTCCCAGGCTGGGGTCCTTCTGAGATTTTACAATCAATGGGTACCCTAGCACCAAACCTCAGCAGTGCTGGCCAGGGCTCCTGTGGACGCAGCTTAGCCTTGGTGGGGTTTTCTGGGGCTCCTGGGCTCTCACTGCTGAAGTGAGGATCTGCTTGGCTTCTCCCATCCCAGCATCTTCCCCCACCTTCCCACCTCTTCTTCATTGTGTCAGGGCTTGGTGCCCTTTGCCAGAGCAGTGGTTTCAGCCATGAGTCCTCCTCTTTTTGGATGGGTATCAGTCGTTCTGGCGAGCACCTCTGCCCCTCTTAGGTGTATCCTAACTATACCACACCCTAAGTGCCTTTCTGCAGTGCCAATGGACAGAATCAGGGTCTGTGCCACAAGACGGAGCAAGAACCCAGGCACCATGCAGAGAACAGTGCTCAACATCATCTTCCTCTACCTGAGGATGGGTACCTGTCAGAGGAGGCAGGCCTCGCTCAACAACCAATGTTCGAAATGATACAGCAGAATTTAAACCTCCCAAATGATCCAGTATAAATCCCCAAAACTCCTGCTCCTGGTGTGTGTGGCAGCTGGGAGGGTCCCTCATGGCAGTTGATGTTGGGTTCTGTCACCTGGATCCTCTCTGTGCTGATGGGGCATCCATGGACATGTCACATTTTTCATGTTGGAAGTTCAGGGTCTATTGTGCCCTTTCTGAACCCTGGATTGCTCCACCAAAGCATCACTAGAAAGAGCCACACACAGAGAGTTTTAGGTGTATAAATTCAGAAAGATTAGTAGGATCATCTTTTGTCCTCAAATTGTCATCAGTATTGGTCCTTCCCTAACACCTGCCACATATGCAATTCCAGCAGCAAAAATTAAGCAATAGTTTGGTTTTTCTCCTGATCCCTTTCTGGCACCATGTTCAGAGCCAGAGGCAATCTGTCTTCCTGATAGGAGGTTAATTAGTCTGTGGTATAAACCTGTGCATGCATCATTTTGTGGAAAGTGATGTTGCATCATGGTACCAAGTTCAGTGGATCTGTAAGGTGTGGTGTTGGACACAGGAATCCATATTTGCAGAGGGCTGTCCGTGCACTGTGGCCCCTCAGCCTCCTTGCTGAAGCCTTCTGTTTTGCTCCAGGGTGATGCTTCCAAGTCTGATTCCGAGGGGGATCTCTTCCCCCACAGCCTGGAAGAGGAGGGAGAACTTAAGAAAAACTTGTCAAATCCAGCCTGTGAGTAATAACCCTGGGAGGACAGGGCTTCCACAGAAACTTTGCTTTGCTGTGAAAACAGTGTGTCCAAAAGGAAAAACCCCTCCTAGAGGAAATGCTGTAGTCCGAGTTGTGTCATGCTTGACTTTGCAGCAGGCTTGGGGTGGGATTATGGGATGCAGGCAGGGAGAGACATGATTGCATTTGAACAGTTAATTTCCCCATCAAGCCCTAGGTCTGGGCTTGTGGGGTGTCTCTGCTGGAGGAGTTTGGAGAAAGAGGATGGAGGGAGCAGGGAGGAAGTCCCCAGGGCTGCAGCTGGTGGGTGTTAATTGGAGGTTGAGGGAGCAGCAGGCGACATTTTGGGTGTGCTGTCCTCTACCATTGATACCTGATCCCATTGACACCGGATCCCATTCCTGTTTGAGATCCCCCTGCTGGGCTGAACGACCCAATTCTCCAGAAGGGCTTTCTGGCCCACATCCCCCGATGCTCAGAGCAGAGCCTTCCCTGCGCAGCAACTTTGCCTGCCCACGAGCAGGCTGTAGGTGTTCCCTCTTGAGGTGTGACGCCTGGAAACCCTCTTGTGTATTCCAGTGATGGCTCTGAGCGACCACCCGGAGCTGAAGAAGAGCCTGACCCCGCCGCTCATCATCCATACGGCCGCCACGCCCATGCCCATGCCCAAGAGTGCGGTGTTCGCGGACGCGGCGCAGGGTTACGAGTCCCGCCGGGCCAGCGGCGTCTCCATGGACCCTGTTACCGCCCATGAGCTCAAGTCCCCGGTACTCGCATCACCTCCCCCTGCAGATGTTCAGTGCGTCTGTGGGGCTATCCGTCCATCCAGCCGCCCCCGCCGGCCTGGGGCGGGTGGCACAGGTCTGATGCGCTCCCTGTCGCTGTCCTTCCCACAGCCCAGCACCCGCAGCTCCCCGCACAGTCCCTGGCGTGCCAGCAGCTCCTGGAACAGCCGCCGCTCCAGCTGGAACAGCATCGGCCGGGCCCCCAGCCTCAAGCGCCGGGGGCAGAGCGGCGAGCGCAGGTCCCTCCTGTCCGGGGAGGGGAAGGAGAGCTCGGAGGAAGGGGACAGCTCGGATGAAGAGCACTCCAGCCGGGCCGGCAGCTTCAATGGCTCTTTGCCTCACCGCATGGAGTCGCTGGAAACAAAAGGGTCCTTTGACCTCCAGGATACTCTGCAGGTGCCTTCCCTATATCGGACCAGCAGTATGCACAGCACCAGAACGGCTGTCTCCGAGCACCAGGACTGCAATGGGAGGACCTCTCCAGGTCTGCTGCTGCACCAGCTCCACCTGGATGAACCCCATCAGGAGGGTGATGACGGTGATGATGAAGGTAGCATGGTAAGGAAGTGCCATGTGCTCATTTTGGGCTTTATGACTTGTCAAAACAAAGCTTTTCACTGTCTTGGAGTGCACAAGTGGGTGTAAAAGGGATTAGGTCTCACCATCACCACCAGACCAGACAAGAGTCACCCAGAAGGTCTCTAGGTAGTGGATGCTCTCAGAAATGGAATTGGTATCCAAGTAAGTATTACATGCAGTATCAGATGGCTCATGATGAAGACATCAGGGCAAAACTGTGCGGATTTCCCTAAACCATGCAGAGTGAATTTGGAAGTATATGCTATTATGGGTTCATTTTTGGTTTTCTTTCTTGGTTTTTTTTGTTTTTTTTTTTTAAAGCAAAACAGGTAAGTCTCCCTGCTTTTCAGCTGTTACTCAGTTTTGTGCCCCCACACCAGCAGCAGAAAACTTCTATAGGCAAAGAAAGAGCATGGCTTGGACCCCCATTCCCATGGCAGCATTAGTGCCATGGAGATGGTGGTAATTTCAGAGGCTCTGCATTAATTTCCATCTGAAGAGGCATTTCACTGATGAGTGTCTCTTTCACAGGCCTGAAAATTGTCATTTAGGAAATATAAGCTGAAAAGACTGCAAGTGCAGGGAAGGGATCAGGGTTCCCGGTCCTTTTTTCAGATGAATGTTTGTATCTTAAATAGAAAAAAGGGGAATCTGAATGCTTTTCCAAAGTTGTTTGCATGACTAGCATAGTGGGGCTTGAGTTGGGCACAAGGATGTCACAGTTCTGGCTATCACATGTGCATTGGGGCCGGTTTTGGAGTGTTTCCTGCTTGTCCCAGGTTATCTCTTTGTTTGATTATGCCTTGTTCCCAGATTTAAAAGTGTGATGATCTCATGTGTCATCCCCAGGGGCAAGTGTTTCTTTTGGAGAAATAGATGGGGTTTGGTAGAGACATGTGATGGCTGCTCTGAAAACAGGAAAGCTGCAGATTGTGGACATGATTTTACTCTTTTTTACTGACTTTATTAATGAAAATGGAATTGGGAACATGTGAAAGGTTGTGAAAGGTGGCATTGACTCCAGAGTCCTCTGTTCCTTACAGGAGGAGGAGGAGGAGAGTTAGTGCTGGCAGAACGGAGTCACTCAGCCATGAACCACCTTTGCAAAAAGCCATTATCCCATTACATCTCCAACATGGATCCTCAGCCTGGGATTTTTACTCATTGTCTTAACCTGCTTTTTAACTTCCATAAAATAAATGGAATTTTTAAGAAAAGGAGCAGTAATTATTTTTGGAAAAAATCCCCACTATTAGAAGTGTTGAAGAGACCATGCTCTTTGTTGCTGGCTAGGGATTTTTTTTCTCATGCTCCAACGTCTGCTACTTTCCCAGCTCACCTGGTCCAATCATCCCCCCAGTCCCTTCCTTTTCCCCCTGCAGGATCAAAAGTCAGCAGTTCCCCTTGTGCTGGGCATGGTGTGATGAGTTGTGTCCCTCCTCTCCCAGCCAGTGCTGACAATGAACTGTTGAATAAGATTTTTAATTTTTATCATCTGCTTTTAGCATAAACCAAACATCATCCTCTGTGTACTGAGGTCTGGCCATGGAGGGTGTAATCACCTTAATACCCTCCCATCTAATGGTCAGAAGCAAATGCCAAGGGGAAGAATTGACAGAATAGGGGAAATAAATTGTGTCCTAGCCCATGGGATAGCCACAACTGGGATACCTGCAGCTAGCTGGTGCCTTTCCCATGCTCTGAAATATGTCTTCTCTGCAAATCAGATAAGAAGATATTGCTTAGATTGAAAAAATGAGCCCCCAGGTTGCAGGGCTTCCCTCTTCCCTCCTGACATTTGGGGAGAAACTCTGCTCCTAAATTAGCCTTGATAAAGTTGGGGGGGAGGGAGGTAATTGCATTTTAAATTGAAAAAATGAAATACAAAACTGCCCATGAACAAAAGAAGAGAAGAACTTGACTATTACTCAGATCAAAGTAATCCTAAATATGCCCTTCTACATCAAAGCTTTGCATCCCTCCTTGCTGCCTGGATTTGATTGTCTCTGTGCAGAAATTAAAGGAAGAGCAGAGGCTTCATCTGGATTTCCCAGGCTATCCCTATGTTAGTGCAGCTCTGCTGCCTTTGATGAATTTCTTTATTTCTTCAATTATTTTCTTTATTCTGAATTTCCATCCCTCTGAGGGGCCAGAATCAGGCCCCTGACAGCTTCTCTCCCCAGAACTAGGAAACCAGGGGGCTGAAATCTGTTCTTTATTGCATCACTGCAGTCAAGAAGTCTCTGACAGAGAGAGTGGTCCACAGCTTTCCTGGGTTCCCGTGGCTGTGACCAGGATCAGGGATCTGCTGCCAGGTCTTTGTTGTTTCCAACTGCTGGATTTTAGATGCTTTTGGGTGCTTTCTACCCCAATTGCTCAGTGCTCACTGCAGAAAGTAAGGAAAATATTGAATACGCAACCAGTGTGTCCCCTCCTCTCCAAAACCTCACTGCATTTTACTATTGCAGCTCCTTTTCTTTGCCTATTCCACTTTTTCTCTGTGGCGTATGGTCCAGCCACTCCCAAACCCTCTCAGCCTGTCCCTGTTGCATATTAAAATTAAATAATCAGGTCCCAAGCGTCTCTGTGCAGCTTCCAGCTTGCCTGGAGGTCCTCTGCTGCTTACAGAGCATTTTTCAGCAGTTCCTCCATCCTTACAATCTTTTATAAATCTAAGCCTCTCCCTTACTCTGAGGAGTGTATCAGTCATCTTTTAATGCCAACTACCTTAATCCTACCCTCAGAAGTGCATTAATATCTGAAATTCCTAAAAATAATAATAATTTTAAAAGCAGCTATTTATCAGCAGCTCTCATTGCTGTGGGATTGAGGGGCTTCATTCCCGCTGCTGCCTGTTAGCACCGAGCATCTTCCTACATCCTGGCTCCTGCTGCCTCTGATGAGGCATTTGGGTGGGCTTACCCAGGGAGATTTTGTCCAAGTCACTGGCAACTGAATTAAAGATTAGTTTTCTTCTCCCCCCACATCTTTGTTCATCCTGTCCAGGTGTAGTGTATGAAGAAATAGATCTGATTTAAGCCATATAATTGATCTCTTACTTTGGACATAATGCAGGCTTGAACAGCAATCAGCCCCATTGTCAGCACTTGGAGCCTGCCTCGACCTCACTGGGAAAGCCTTGGACAGGGCTGAGGCTGGAAACAGTCTGGGTTTATTCCACAAATACCTTACTTTTGGCTCAAGTTAACTGAACTGTGCTGTTCCACTGGTGGAAATATGGAGTAATTTCTCCGAGTTTAGGTTTCTGGGGATGTACTTCGCCCTGCTTAGAGCAGCTGGGCTGCAGCCCTAGTTGAGTCCTGGTGCTCACCCTTACTGTAACCCACTGAATAGAGAGACACGATGGGAGATCACTTTTTGCCTTTGTTATCTAATTTAGCCCGTTAACTGCAAGCTGCAACAATTAGCCAAACCCCAAAATATCTTCGGCATTAAAATTGGACAAAAAGAATATAAAGAATCATTCTCTGCTGCTGACGCATTACCATTCACTACAAATCCCCTTGATAAATACCAGAACTGCTTTGAATAATAGATACTTCTGGAAACCTTCCAGCTCACAAAATGAACTGGACTGAGTCGTAGCTATTACTCCATGTCCAGAGGCTAGGGTAGCAATTGCTGCTCTCACCACAGCTTTGAGCAGACACCTGATTTTTATCCATTTATTTACCTTTGTTAAATTTATGGATAATTAGACTAACCAGGCTGCTTGAAGGGATAACACAACCCCAAGGATGCATGCTCTATTAAATACAGTTTAGAGAGAAGGGAGCAGTTCTGGCTCTTTGCCTGAAGGTGGAAAAGGGATGTGAGAACATCCAAGACAATCAAAATCCCACTGGTGTGTGGTGCATGGTCTGTGTGTATAGAAGTTGAGGAAAGAATGGATTGCTGAAGGAGCAGGGTAGAAAGCTCTAACTTTTCTTTTTGTTATTCAAACTTTTCTTCTTATTTGCCAAGGTGATTTTTTGTTTTCTGAAGGGTTCAGATTGTCACCAAGGGCTTTCATTTAAACAGGCACTACACCAATTATTCTCCATCACTAATGAGACCCAAGTCTGGGTGTCTGTAGGAAGAGAAAGCACTTCCTCCACTCCACTCAATTACTCTAACAAATCCCATTTTTACAGTCCAGAGTACTTCAAGTGCCAGAAGTTTGCCTCAAAATGAATCCTATGTCCCTGTTTCCTAGACAAAAGAAATAAAAGTGCCTTAGTCTGGGAGTGCGGGTGCTCCTGGGGTGAGGGTGATTCCTGTGCTGTCCTTCACCTCACAGCCCTGAAATCTCTAGAAGAAGCTTCAAAGAGGTCATGCAGTCATATTTCCAGGTCTGCCCATCCAAGCCCAGGTGGTAGCAGAGAAGTAAGGCTTATGAAAGAGCAAGAATTGTTTTTTATTAATCTGCAAAGCACTCTGGTGACAGTGCACACAGTGGTCTGTGCATTTATCTTCTGGTGCTTTGATGTGGAAGGTCTGGGGAAGACCTGGTGTGGTGAGCAAGATGTTGGACTGGCTTTTAATGGTTGTCCATGCACAGGGTGCTAACACTGCTTTGCCAGTGGGATTAAAGATCTTGATTTTCCTTTGGAGGTCTATGGAGAAGGTGATAAACTTTTATCAGTTGTAGCAGCCAGGATGAGGCTTCCCCTTGACATCCAATTTTTGATGTCTTTGGTTGACTTGTTGGCTCAGGCTTTTGCAGTCTACCCTCCTGACCTGAAATGACATTGCAGACAGCCTATAACATAAGGATGCATGGCTGAGGATGTGCTGTGGTTTCAAGTAGGAATTAATTTGCATTAATTGGATGGTCCATGTTCATGCAGGTCAGGCTGACCATGGTGTTCCCTTCTGGCTTTTTAATCTCCCGTCTAATCTGTTCACGCTGAATGAGAGGCAGATGATCACCATTGTGTTCCTGGACCAAAACTTGGGCCTCAGATGATTTCTTCACTTTTACAGTGGGTGCATGGACACAGGGCTTGGCACAGCAAGCAGCAGGAATCCCTCCCTCTGCTCTCTTTATAACCTCTGACATAAGCATTCTATATTATTTTTAAAAAAACAAACAAAAATACCCCACAAAAATTCCCCAAAATACCTTAGAAGATTCAGGCAATACACCTGATGAGTATTTGGAGGCACTGAGTGGGTTATCATTCCTTTGGGCAAGGGTTTTATTTATCATGTTTGTCCTCTTGGATAACTGTGTGTCAGATGCAGTTACCATGCAGACGAAGAAGCAAGACCGAGCGCTGTGAGCTCACAGGGGTGGCACAGCCCTCATCTGCCTGCCAGAGCTCTTTCCCCTGCCCAGCAGCATCTTGTCTGGGGACATTATTTTATTTCAGCTTTACTGAGCACTCGAAGATAAGTTTTTAGTGAAAAGCTGCCCCAAGTCCTTCACATGGAAGTTTTGGGGGGTTGTCATTTTAACAGTTCTGTATTTTCCTCCCACTCTGTACATTTTCCCTCCAGAGCAAAAGGGACCGCATGAAGGCCTGGGTACGGGCACGGCTCCCCACCTGCTGCAAAGAGAGGGACTCCTGGTCCATCTACATCTTCGCCCCTCACTCCAGGTAAGGCAGGGCACTCAGGCAGTGCTGGTGTGGTAGGATGGATGGTAACAATGCATGCCCTCATTATAATGGCTCATCTGCCTCTTTATTCCAGATGGGTCTCTATATGTCAGTCCACAAACTCCTAGCCCTTCCTCTGCCCCAGCATGACATCAGGGTTGAATAACAAACAGTTGCTGGCTGCAGAGGGCACAGGAGTGTCCAGTCAAGACCCATAGCCCAGGGCATGGCTGCAGCTTCATCAGGTTCCTCATTTCCTTTGGTAGTGATGTCAGTGCTCTGCAAGTTTTTCACTTGGTGGAGTGTGATGAGCTTGGAGCAAGGGGGAGAGGTGCAGCATTAAGCAGAAAAATCTGAATTTGCCCCACCACAGACTTAGAGCAAAGGACTCACTGATCTTCTCAGCCTGCCTCTCAACTGAACTTCTCTGTCCTCCCCCCTTCCCTTTCTCTCAGAGAACACCCTCTCCTTGCTTGAAGGCCCCCAGCTCTGCCCTTCCCAAAGCCTAGCCATGGGGAGCCAGCGAGCTCTGTGCTGTTCAATGTATTCCTCCAGACATGCACCCACACACCCTAGGGTTTCCCGTGTTGGAGCTGAGGGCCCTGGACAGCATTCAGGTTCATTCATACAAAGATTAGAGAGATTTTCAGGAACAGACTTTCGGAAATGTAATACGGTATTATAAATCCTGGGTCAGTGTACAGCCATCTGTCACAATAAATAGCTTCTGCCCCTTGGTTTCATGTGTGCTCAACCCTTATGGGCTCACTGGGAGTATTTCTTCCTTTATTTAAGCTAAACCTGAGCACCAGGAAGCAGGTAGAGGGGCAGATCCAAACCTGGCTGTGTGTCTCAGTCATGGAAGCAGCTGCCCCGTTCCAAGTAAACAAAGCCCTCTGTGAACATTCCCGGGGCTTGAAATTTGTGGCTCAGTTCTGTAGATGAGATCCCTTTCTGTTCATAACCCAATCTGCCCTCAGTGTGCGGCTCTGCCAGGGAGGGGATTGGGAGATTGGAGCTCATCTGCTTTACGAGCAGAGTGCTCAATTCCCCTGCTATGCCTTGAGCTGCTGTGTGTCTCCTCAGCCAGTTGAGCATTAATAGCTAGTCTGTGTCTACTCTTTTTTTTTTTCCTCTTTCAACAGATTCCGTCTGATGTGCAATAAAATCATCACTCACAAGATGTTCGATCACGTCGTCTTGGTGATCATTTTCCTGAACTGCATTACCATTGCTATGGAACGACCCAAAATTGAGCCTCACAGCGCTGTGAGTTTCTGAGGTTTTCCTGTGCTCCTTGTGGAGCAAACACATGCGGCTTGGACCCCACTGCTGTGCACTCGGTCTTTTTTTCTTTCTCTTTTTAAAATGGGAATGTGCCAACACCTCCTGAGTATCCCTTGACTTAGGTGCAGCAACTCTCCTGGCCCCTATCCAGTCTCCTTTTAAAGCAGAAGTGCACAGATCGTGGCCTGCAATATATTCAATATCTCATTTCTGGAAGCACGATCAAGGTTTTAACACATGACATAGCATGACATCTGTCTCAGTTTCCTTCCCTGAGAAACCTTCAAACACTTTTCCTCTCTCAACACAATGTTCACTTCTTCCATCTGTTCCCCACAGGCACGTATGTGTGGTGTGAATGGAATGGGGGAAACTGTTCATTTCATACTCTTCTCTCCCCTTTGTGTATCAGCTTTGTTGTGACACCAGAAAAACTTAATTGATGCAGGCACTGCAATGCCAGTTCTTGGAACCTCTTTGTTCTAATATGCTATATAAGGATTCCTCAAACTAGACCCTCACAGCACCAGCATCCAGCAATCAGAGGGGCAGAATCTTCTTATTGCTCTTTTATTTTACCATAGATTGGGGCTGAGATGCGCTGGGCTCTTGCTGATTTATCACTCAAGACTGCTCATATCACAATCATATAGAATACTGTTTTGTTTATGTAGGCGTGTCAGGCTGTTCATTTTTGTGGATTTTCAATGTAAGACCTTAAAACTGGAGTCTAGGCTGCTCTTTTCCTATTTTAAGCTTTCCCTAGTAGTCCTTCTTACTGTAACAGTTTGCCCAGCAGTCCTTTCCCTGAATCCACTTTTTTTTTCAGTTCCTTTGCAGTCATGCACCAACTCGCAGCTGCAAGAAGAGAGCAGGGCTCCCTTCCAGCTGATGTAGCAGGAGGAGATCACCCTGCTTATCGCCAAATGGGGCACCCTGAGAACCTCCCTTAAAATCCTAAATGCTTCCTTTGAGCCCCTTGCTATTTCCTCTGAGAGTTACCACTCCCCAAGACTGGCTCCGAAAGGAGCTGCAGGTACACAGAGAAGGGAAATGGGGTGATGTGTGAGTTGAAGGAGTCCACAGCAAAGAGCTGTAGCACACAAACCCAATATTTCATATAGGAGAGGAGGAGCTGTGGTGTCCCCTGGCACTGGGAGAGTGTTGTGTTGCACTAAATAGTTATTTAGTTGTTCTTTTGCACTGGGTGATTGGGGATTTGCACAGAGTAGTCTTCTATATTGCACTGAATAGCTTATATTATATCACATGGTTTGTTATCCCTTTCCCCCATCACGTGGTCCTTCCCTCACCCACCCCAGTACCCCCTGGTGATCTCTTCCTGGGTTACCCCTCCCCTCACCACTCCTCACTGGTATCCCATTGGCTGTAGACCTCTTCCTCTGTCCCCATTCCCCAGGGTGTAAAAGCCCCTGGCCACCAGGGAACGCCCTCTTTCTCCCATGTGTTTCTCCACCTGGTGTGTCTCTTGGAATAGAGAGAGAACGTTTCCCACGTGGGGAAGAGCACTTCTCAGTCTTTTACTTTCGTCTATGAATTATCGTGTGGGCAAGGGTCCATAGCTAGCTGGAGTGGACCCTAACAGCCCGGGAAACACGATTCTTCAGGAGTGTGCTGAGAGGAAAGGAGACAGGGCCTGGTGTGAGGTTCATCACCATTAGGTTATAACAAGGGAGCTGGACCATGGCCTGGGAGCTGCAGAGGAGAAGGGGAATGGTGAGCAGTGGGGCAGGGGATCCAGGAGGAGTGCATGGGCCCTGCCTGTGCAGATGGAGCTCATCTGGAAACCGAGAGAGTTAGTTTAAGTTGAATTGTTTAAAATAATTGTTCTTTGCTTTGCTGAGCTGTGGATTTTCTAAGTGCTTCAAGTGAATTCTCTGTCCCTGTCCCAGTTTCAGCTGGCTTATCAGAACAGGGGCTGCTGTTACAAGCCAGCATGTGGTCCCCACTGCAGGGTGAACGACATGGATCGGGGAGATTATCCTTCAAAATAGCCACATGCTTGCCAGGGAGGAATGCAATATTCTCAGTCTCACCTCCATGCTATTGCTGTTTTATCTCCAGCTGCACAAGCAGGTCCCTATCCTCTCCCTCCTGCCCAGTACCTGCCCCTTACAGCAGCCTTTTGTGTGGCAGCCAGCTAACAACAGAGATGTTTCGTATCACAGCTCATGCAATCACAGTACAGGTCTAGGACCTAATTAATTATGGACCATGTATGGAAACAAGCTACTCTGTGGTTCCTGAGTCACTTCCAGTAAATCATGATCTGGCAAGCGAGAGAGTTGCCAAGGTGTTTTGTCTTGTTTAAATTGCATCTCATTTTGAGTGAGAGATCTGCATCTCTTATGGGACTGCTCTGTAGGGAGAGGCAGAAATAAATCCAAACTGTTAAAAGCAGGACTGGAGCCAATTGTATGTGCTTATACATATGTGTACATGCATCACCATTCCTCCAGCATCTGCCTTCTACTGTCCGTTTCTCAGTGCAGGGAATCAGAAGCTGTCTAGGGGTTAGGGTAAAGTGTAATTTATTTAATAATCATCATTAAAAAGAAAGGTTTCTGCTAACTATGGATAGGGAATCAGTCCGTGGGCTCATCTGTAATCACAAGCTGCTCTTGCTGATTGGTAGCGCTGAGGGGAGCAGGGTCTAGTGGATAGTGCAGGGGACTGGGAAATGGGGCTGTTGGGCTTCATGCCAGGTCTAGACCGTAGCTTTGGGCAACAGAATCAACCTTTTGGGGGCAAGTCTCAGCTGGCATAAAGCCCCAGAGCTTTGCTGGCTTTGCAGGAGCCGTGATAACTCATGCCAGCTGCACTTCAGCATCCCACGAGCCCTGCTGCCTCACAGCTCTGTCACTCTAATATTGACTTAATTTCTAGGAGAATTGGGAGCTCAGTGATATTTACACAATGCAGTGATTTCTTCAGGTGAGAGACAGGTAGAGATTTGTCAAGCACGTTTCAAGGAGGGAACATCTCCCTGTTTCCGCTATGAGGGGGAGGATGATTTGAGGGAAATTAGGGAGGATTTGGAGGCAAATGGGAAGGTTTGGGGGAGAGGTGCTGGCCTTTGTCCCTGTCCATGGTGCTGACGCAGAGCCGGGTACTGGCGGGGCTGAACCATGCAGTGTTATTGCCTAAATATCTGGATTTTCTCCTCTTTGCAAGCAAATAGTCCAAGGCTTGTTTCAGCACAGAATCGGAAAAACAGTTTTCAACTACTCAAATGTGCACGGGGGGGATGTACAGCTGCAGAGAGCAGGTGATAAAACATTGTCTCTCATTTTCTTTTTCATAGGAACGGATTTTCCTAACACTCTCCAACTACATCTTTACAGTCATCTTCCTGACTGAGATGACAGTTAAGGTAACTGCAGATGGAGGATAAGTGTGCCTGTATTATATTAGTTGTTTTTAATTATGGTGGACTCACAAAACCCTTAGGTCCACCAGCTGCAAGTGTGGTGTATATTTTCCTCTTCTGAATCATACTCAGAATGCCCACCGTATGCCTTATTCCAAGCACGTTTTACATCAGAACAATTTCACTGAAGTTGCTCTTGATTTACACCATTATAGGAGCAATGGGATCCTTGAATTCAGCAATCCTGTCCTATTCAGCAAAGCTCTTGAGCACACGCTTAACTTCAGCCATGCATGTAAGTCCCATTGTCTTCAACAACCAGTTGTCCTCAACAACCTAAGCTGCTGTGTGCTTTCCTGAGGACAGAGAGACTTAAGCACATTGAAACACTTTGCTGGATTTGAGGCAGAAGGCTCAGAAACCCATGGCTGTAAATCTCTCTTGAGTAGTTCATAATCATCTCACTGAACAATTGCTCTTTCTTTGGAAAATTTTTCTAGTTTCTTTATTTGCAAAGCTTGTACATGATTGCTTGGGTCAGCCACTCTGCACCTTCTCTCCTGCAGTCTATAGGAATAAAATATGATCGAATTTTTTTTTGTGCCAGAGCTAAAAATGTTAGGCACAGTTTTGTGCGGGTAGGTTTATCTGCATTAAAAGCACGTCAGCTGTAAGGGACAACCTGGGATGTTTCTGCAGCGGTATTTTCATAATTCTTTCAATAGAACACTTTGCTGGTTTGTCTAATTAGACTTCTGTACTGGGAAGCAAATAGACTCACAGACTGGTGTCTGTAAATAACGTGTTCTCAGCAGGTTGCTAACTGCAACAAACACGTTGGATGCTACAGTCATAATTTGTTGCAACTTGGTGTCTGGGCAGGTGGTGGCACTAGGCTTGTGTTTTGGGGAGAAAGCCTACTTGAAGAGCAGCTGGAATGTGCTGGATGGGGTTCTGGTGCTCATCTCTGTCATCGACATCCTGGTCTCGATGGTGTCAGACAGCGGCACGAAAATCCTGGGGATGCTGCGGGTTCTGAGGCTGCTGAGGACACTGCGGCCCTTGAGGTAAGTGGAGGCAGGGGAAGATCTAAGGATGTGTGTGCCAAAGGTAGGGCTGAGGATTTATGCAAGGGAAAGGGCAGATGAGACAAGTGCACAGTGTTTGTAACCGGTGTTATCCCAGCCTCCTGCAGCTCCGCAAACAATGGCAGTCTGCAGGTCCTGCTGAACTGCAAGAGCTCTGGGCCCTTGCTGTGTTTTGGGACCAGCCCCAAATGCAATAGGAAACTGATCAATGCCTTTTTGGCTCATTAAAACACACATCCCCTGCTATTTATGTTCTCATTTGCTCTATGTAAAGTGCAGCTTAACAGCTTCTTCTCCCCCTTTTCTTCAGGCAGTAAATGGCTTTCATAACAAAGAAGGAAATTAGTAGCAGGTGGTAGATCATTTTTAAGGAAGCAGAGACTCAACTGTTGCTTAACCTAGAATGCAAAGAAGCTTTCTTCCCCAGCTCCCCATTAATTTTAGAGAGACATTTACTTTGAAAATGACCCAGACAAGATGAAAACATTTGTTCTACTAACTTGGCCCCCCAACTCTGCCAGCAGGAAGTATCTCATGCTCCAGGGACAGGATCCACTCCGATAAGAACCTGCCCAAGGACCAACCTCTTATAAACAGGCATCTGTTTGTGACCTGTACCCCAAGGCATGAAGGTTTCTCTTCATGCTAAATGCAGTTCCTCTTTAATACCATTGTTGCTGCTCCTGTTATGCAGCAGCTAATAAACCTTCCTGCTCAAAGCATCTTTGTGTGCCTGTCATATCTTACTGCTGCTTCCTTCATAAAAAGGTTTGCTTTGAATCAGGATTTTTCTCTTTCAGAACAGAAAAATAGGACCCTGCTTCTGATAGAAGATGTTGTTTTACTACCCCGTATGAATAATAAGTCTAAATAACAATGGCCATGCCTATACATATCTTTCAAATATTCTCAACAGCTGTAAAGGACATTCTGTTCAATTGGTCTGCATATGTGTGTTGTACCTGGTGAGTTTTAGGATGTGAGCTGCTTTTAATCATTTTTATCTGGACAGCTGGCACCATTGGGGTAGTTCAGCTCCCTCACCATGTAAGTAGACTGTATTCCTATGTGACTCCAATTCAGGCTCATCTCTCTTTGTGTCCCCTCTGGTATCTCATATCAGCTGCAGTTTCTGGGGCAGTTTCTGCCCAGTTGCTGGTTGGGTTGATTTGCTCTGCTCCTCTGTTTCTGCTGATTTTTGACCCATGTTAAGAAAACCTATAAAATAATCTAGATGGCTCAGGGTAAAAGAAGGATTGATTTCACTTCTCTGAAGTGTAGAATGCAAGTTTCTTTTCTGATGTTCCATAGTTAAATCAGATTTAAAGAGAGACATTTGTGTTGTGCTGATCTCTGCTGGAGTCACCTGTATGACCTGGTCAAAGCCCTGTATTCTTCTTTATAGATCTGTAGGGCTGTCTGGCCAGGACTTGGGTCTTTTTTAACTGGAGCCTTCCTCTGTAGTCACCTATGTGCATGAATAATCCGCAGTTACGGGGAATAACCCACTCAGTAACTGCAGGCTGAAGGAAGACCTGCCATCTGAAGCATGGGTGGGATTAGGCTCTTCCATTGCTATTGCATTCCTATTGCTATTTGATTTGTTTTCTCAAGAGAGTCAGTGTATGTTTTCAGCCAACATGCTGCTTTTTACTACAAAGGAAACATTAAAAAAAAGACAGCAACAAGCCCATTCCCTAAATATGTTCAGGATCAGTTCTGTTCTCCCATTATTAGATTTGTAGGAAAAGAAAAAGCAGCCGTCAAACTGGGGGCTTTTCAGTAAGTCATAAATCTCTTCCTGTGGAAGCCCATCTGCCTCTGTGCCGCACATCTGGGCTGCCCTGAGCAGCCTCTGCCCACAGCTGCCCACACTGCCTTTGCTGCAGGCTGGGCATATGGCTCAGGGATCACATCCTCACTGCACAGCCTGGGATGTGTAGCTGCATCAACGCAGGGTGACAGCTGGGACAGGTGACCTGAGGTCTTTGCACACTGTGGCGTCAGTTACCATGTCTGGGTGAAGTGTCTCGTGGAGGCTGAGCCAGTTTTTCTTCAGGAAGGCATAAGGCAGAGACCAAAGCAACTGTTCCACTCACACTATAGAGGAGCAAACCTGGCTCCTTCTGTCCTCCCTTTCTGGGGACACTCCAGAACAGGACTGCAGGAGGACACCCTCAGTGAGAAGCCAAGCCACAGCTGTGTGTCTCCCACTCAGCTTGAGGGCAGAGACAACCCTAGTGCTCTGTGTTGGCTTTCCCACTAGACGGCCTGGAAGGGGGATTCTTGCAAAAGATCCCTCTCATTCTGTCTCTTATTTTCTTCTGTGGAAACCACCTCATTTATTTATGCAGCACACAAAACCCCACAAGGTTCTGCCCTCTGCCCAGACATTAAAACACCTGTATGCCAATCGCAGGGTTTTGGTTGCATGATTGATTATCAGCCTCCAAACTGAATCCATGGAGATTCAAGCCCACCTTTATGACCAGAATTACAAAAATAAATTCACAGAGGAATGACATTTAAAGATGTTTCCATGACCCTCTGATGTTTCAGCCAGTAAAGGGATTGCTTATACAATAACATTCCTTCCTAATGAGTTCAATCTGCTATTGTTGGGATGAAGTGTTATAGCTTAAGATACGAGAGAAATCAAAATTGAAAATGTATTCAGATTTAATGTGGGTGGACTTCAGGGCTGTTTTACTCTCTACAGAGCCTGGGCTTTGACTTCTAAAGCACACAGATAAATTATTCACTTTTATACTGTCATGGTCTAATAGTCATTTCATAACTCTCTTCCATCTATTGTATTATCACCTTTGCTAATTTTCTTTTAATCTGTGGAGGAAGGTCTTCATTAATGTTGATCTGTTGCCTCATCTAAGTGGTGCTACTTCTTCTGGGAGTTGTCATCAGGAAGGTTTAATGTTGGTAAGGATCCAACTGGAATGAGGCTGGCAGTGGGTTTGGAGCATCTCACACCAGGGGTTCAACAGCGTTGTGAATCCTCAGACCAGAAGAACCAGGGGGAATTAGAGGGATTAACATTTCTTCACACCAAAATAAAGAAGAAAGAATGTGTCATTTCAATTTCCCTGTTTGTCATATGCCTAATGCAGACTGGAATTGTGCTGGATGGAACCTTGTCAGGTCTCCTTTTCTTGCACAACTGCAGGGCTCCAAATCGGCAGCGTCCTTCATCCATAAATTGTAGGGGTGTGGGTCAGATAATAAGATTTTACAAGCCTGATAGCAGCAGGACCTTGGCAATACTGGTGAGGTGTGGGGATGCCGTGTGTTGGCGTATTGGAGGTGGTACTAATAATCTGGAAAAGCTGAAAATTTCATTGACACCCCTTAGAGAATTGTCAGACTCTTAGGAGAATGTCAAGAATCTTTGCACAGACTTTCCTCTGTGTTGGATCAGGCCCTTAGTCTGAGACAGCTCCAAGGTCTGAAGGTTTCCATTAGCAAGAACTATTATTTTTCAAAATCTTTTCAAAGTCTTTTCTCCCTGTAGTGCTGAAAACAGCACTGGCATGGAGCTAAAATGGTGGCAGCTTTTACCCTAATGCATTCTAATTTGAGGAATTCCCTGGTTGATCAAAATGCTTAAAGCAGCCAAATGCTGCTGGTTTTCAGCCCTTTTTTCCTCAACATGCACATGACTTTGCAAATTCAGACAAGTAACCTCCTATTTTCCCTCTCAGCTGGATACTAAATAGTACCTCACAGGGGAAATCACTTTATTATTTCTAGAACAGCATTTCTTAATAATTGTTGGAGAAAATTATCAGCTTTAAACTCTGGAGACTAAATTCCTTCCTTGTTCCCCAAAATTTAAGGATGCTCCTTAAATTCAGACCGTAGACCTTCATTTTAGAAGACTTGACTTTGGTTCCATCCTGCATAACAGTGGACAGAAGTCCATGATCTCTAAAGTCAAGATCCCTAAAGGACCTAATTTACACTGAAATTATTGGAATTGAGTTGCCTTCCTACCTCTGAGAATGTGGCTTCCCTCCTCCTGTGCCTCAGTTTCCCAGCAGTAATTTGGCAGGCATTGTATTTCACCCAGAACTGTGCAAGGAATGTGAGGGGTGTGAAGGTCTTTAGTCCATCTCAGGAGCTGGAAGAGATATTCAGCCTCAGCCTGTCCAGCCCTGTTTGTGCACTCAGACATGGCCTGTTAGGCTGCATTACCTGGCTCATTGAGTTGGGCACACTGAGCTGATCTTCAGCCTCCGTTTGCTGGGCTGGGCTCAGCTCTCAGCCCCATGGCAGCAACAGCAAGGTCTCCAGGCTGTCCTAATCCCTGTGGGCAGCTTTGGCAGCCCACATTGACCAGTTCCCACAGTGCTCATGGGATGTGCAGCCTTCTGCTCCTTCAGCCATCTCACTCTCCAGCTCCTTCCCTAAAATACCCAGATCTGAGTGTCAGGAAAGCTGAGGCATCTGAAATAAGGAGCCACAGCACCCACCTGGCAGAGATGCTCAGTGTGAGGAATAGCAGCATCTGTTCTTTGTGTTTTACTGGTAAGAGAACAGATAAAAATACCACCATCTGCTTCTTTTTGAAAGTGATAACTGATGAGTTACCCTTGACATTTTGAGTAAATATTTAACCAGAGAAAAAAGGAAATAAGCTTTAGCTTTTCAGGATATGGTTTAAACCAAACAGGTTTGGTAAGAGCTGTGCTTTGAGCACTGCAGGACATTCAACTTGCAGGCCCTGGGGCAGGAGAGGGATGGTGCAGTTTGGCTGTGGTCCCAGATGAGGCCACACATGATCAGTTTGAATGTGTCCATGGGGATCTCTGCTGTGAGCACCATGCCTGGGAGAGGGAGTGGAGAAGACCTTGGACTCTGTCCAGGCAGCAAAACTCATACAGAAACAGCAAAACAGTGCTTCAGGTGGTGAAGCCAGATTTGGGGAGAAATGAGAGAGGTGGTGAGAGGACTCCCATGGCAAAAGAGAGACCCAGGCAGCAACTAGAATGTGGGGAAGTATGGGACACATTTGAGAGCCAAGTGTTCAAAGGAGTCACCAGCAGCAGTCAGAAACACACAGGCACTTCCCTCCTGTGACTTTCATAGCATTTAACTGCTTCTGAGTCATGAAAACAGTTTCTATGGCATCAGTACAAACTGATTTACAGAGCTAGTGAAATGCTTAATTCCAGTTGGCATCAAGAGGAGGGAGGCATGTAACCTCTTCAAATGCCTTTCTTGGTCCCCACCTTCAGGTCGGTGAGGCTGCATATCTTGTTCATCTTTCCCAGCATGCTGAGATGGCTTCTCTAAATCACACAAGACTTGTCATTTCTTTGCAACATTAACCTTGAGAGTATAGTACAGTTTCTGCTTTTTTTCTACTTTTTTTTACTTTTTTTTTTTTTCAGTCATGAAGTCCATATTATGCTTCTTCAACTTTCTGATACGATCTAACCTTCTGTTATGAAATTCTGTGTGATACCAGACAGTGAGGAGCGACAGAATTTAGGTTAGATGCTTCCAGTCCTGCCAGTGAAGTTTCACCTGGAGGACAGCACTGTTTTAGAGCTGAGGCTGTACAGTGGGTAAAGAGCAGAAATTGTGATGGTCTGAGGGGTAGCTCAGGTCTCTGTACACAGCAGCACTATAAGGACACAACAGATTATTTTTTAAGATGAGAGTGCTGAAAACACTGGCACAGATTGCCCAGAGAGGTGATAGATGCCCCATCCCTGGAAATGTCAGGGGCTCTGAGCAACCTGATCTAGTAGTAGGAGGTATCCCTGCTCATTGCAGGGGGTTGGATTAGATGACCTTTAAAGGTCCCTTCCAACCCAAACTATTCTGTGATTCTGTAATTGCTACAGATGTGCAGGCAGATGGATAAGAGTGGCAGCTCCATTTCATGGACTGAGACAGGGAAATCAGGTGTCTTGCCTAAATCTGTATAGGAAAGGACAGTGGAAGGCCCTCTCTTTGTAGTCCTAGACAGGCTACAGGCATGGAAGTCTGTGTCTGTGGATGGTCCAAGCAAAACAACTGAATTTTCTGGCCTGGCTCCTTGTATGTTTTCTCCTTCTCCTCTTTATGCAAATTTATGCAAGGCTGACTCTTCTTTCCAAGACCTCTGTAACTTTACAGGTCAGTCTTCCAGAAGTGCTTTTCCCATCATGATTTTTGAGTAACTTGTCATTCTAAAAAATTTTCTAATGCTACGTTCTTCATGCCTTCTATCTTGATAGGAGGCAAAACTGGGCAGGAACAGGACTAACAGCTTTTGTAATTACTTGCCCCTACAGAGTAATTAGTCGAGCCCAAGGGCTGAAGCTGGTGGTGGAGACTCTCATGTCATCCTTGAAACCCATTGGGAACATTGTGGTCATCTGCTGTGCCTTTTTCATAATCTTTGGGATCTTGGGAGTTCAGGTGAGTCTTCTGTAAGCCTCAGCAATTAAGCTGAAAGTGTAACAAGCCCCGTATTGCCCCAAGTCAGGGTATCTGTGTGCATGGCACCGTGTAAGGCTCTCTGAACTTGAACTGATGTCACGATGGATGGGGTGTCCATGCTCACTGCAGGAAGTTGGACTAGGTGATCTATAAAGGTCCCTTCCAATCCAACCCATTCCATGATTCTATGGTCTCTCCTCCACCTTTTTTCTAGTTACAAACTGGTAACGAAATAGAAACTCGAAGCTGAAATCATTGGCTTGTAAACTCCAGAGAGACCTTGAACTGGAGATTCATTCAGATTCTGACAGTTTGTGTAACTGAAAGCTTGCAGAAACAAAGATTTCTGAGTCTGTTTCCTGCCAACTCTGCTGGCAATATTCTCAGTTCCAAGAGTGCAGGGATCTAGGGGGAAAGTGGCAGTTTCTAATGCAATTGGTTTCTCATTACCTGGGAAGAAGAGATTGCTTCATATAAATATTCTGACATAACACTTACTTCTTTCTGAAGTTTATCTGATCTGTCACAGCCATCTTTTGGAAAGCAACTCTATTTGGCTTTGTTTTGGAAAGGTATCTTATATAATATTTTACACTAACATACTGCTTAAATAACAAATACAGCATTGAAAATAAACAGGGAAGAAAATCATGCCATCCATAACCACCTCAGCAGCTAGATTGGTTTACCATTACAGCATAACAGCATCCATCCATTATATTAAACAGATTCATAAAACTAAGCATATCCCATAAAACAATTTAACACTCATGAGAAAATTTATGCCAGAAAACAAAACTTGCAGTATGCTCTTTGAATTTCACCCCTGCTAATTGTGATGCTTTCCCTGGTGACTTGCAGCTTTATGTTAAATTGTCATGACTATTGATGTGATTTAGTGGTAGATACAAGCAAGACTGATCCTGTATTTAGGATGCAAAATTCTCAGTTAATATTTATGTCTAATTAGGTGTAAGATGAGGCCAGAGCTATTTTCTATAAAAAGATGATCTCTCAAACTTACAGTTAGTTTTTCCATTTAAATATAAGCTGGGGATCAAACTAGAGGTTTTTAATCTATTAAGATCCAGACATCAAAGTTTCTAACAGTGTGTCCTCTTAGCAAAACTGTTTTGGTTGTAGAGCTGCCCATGTGTGAATAATCATTAATAAGATAGAAGAAATAAGTGGATAAAGCAGGTCCAGTAAGAAACACTGGGTCTTTTCCTTTCAGAAGTGTCAAACTGTAAAGTACTGACAGGAATCAGTGTTTTTACAAATTGGGCTTTGTATTTCCAAACCCTGTCAGGAGCACTGTTACTGCTCTCACCTGAGTGGCATTACAGTCCAGCTCCTGGAGAAGTTATATTTACAGACAATATACTAAAACCAGTTATTTACCTTCCTGCTTAATTAAATTTTTTCTCTGTCAGGACTATATCTCCCCAGTCTGCCTTACCACTGATAGCGTTTCTCCATGGAAAGATCAGGGAATACTTCTTACATCAAGAAATTCTATGATTGCATTGAGCAGTGATTAATTTTGCATGCCTAGAGACCATCTTCCTGCTGTTGATTTCTGGAGGAAACCTATGGAGTAGTGTGTGGATTTATCTTTTTCACTATTATTTTATTGTTATTTGTCTAGAACAACAGATCAAACCCCATCAGTGTCTCTTCTCGGTATAGCCAGGTGGTGTTTTAAGGAGCCTGGACAGCAGATTGCTGTTGACAGTCATGTCAATAGCTTCTGTCAGCAAATAAAAGTAGATTTGTTGGCTGTCTCCTGAGATTTGATACTATCCATCCTGCTAGCATCAATCAGCCTGTCTGAAGCAGTAATCAACCCCTGCCACTTTCTGTTCCATGTGTGGGAAGCACCAGGTCTAGAATTAAGCACGTGGAGGCTCCTGTTCCTCATGCAGGTATACATCAGTAGCTGACTCTCCAGGAATTGCATCCCCCTAGGCTTAAACCAAAGAAAATAAGCTCAGGATCAGGTACCCAGTACCGGCTGGGTTTGGCTCATTAAGCTGTGCACAGGGAATAATTTCAGTGACCCTGCATACTGCAGAGCTTTATGACAGCTGGGGCACAGCATCCAGAATCAGAGAGCAGAGCAGGACTGACAGCAGTCTTGATTCAACACGAATGTCACCTCCAGGGGCTCGTCTCCCCTCAGAAGTGTCCCCTTGTGACCTCTATGAGCTGAGATTAGTCCATCACTGGGCCTATTCGCTGCCACCTTTTCTCTGCTGACAGAGGGCCCCTGTTAGACTTCATTTGTTAACTGGGCTGAGAGTCACCAGAGTTGTTCCACATGTGATAAGAAGCCATTAGGTGGTCTGGGCTATTGGTTGGGGCTACACTTGAGCTAACAAGTGTAGGAGCAAAGGCCTTTAGGCAAGTCTCAGATCACTGAACCAGACAGCTTAATGCATGAGGTGGGTGTCCTAAATGATGTGAAATCATGCATTTGCTCATTAGGTGTGTATTATACAGGCTGCTCAGTCTTAATAACCTGTATGAATGAGGTCAGTTCCCTCAACAGCTCTGGCTGGCATGGGCTGTGTGGAGAACCCTGGAGAAATGCCCATCACCTGCATAGAAATCCTGTGGACTGAACCCTGACACTTCCTTTCTTCTTTGCATGTTTTGCAGCTTTTCAAAGGCAAGTTTTTTGTGTGCCAGGGGGAGGACACCAGAAACATCACAAACAAATCGGATTGTACAGAAGCAAGCTACAAATGGGTCCGGCACAAGTATAATTTTGATAATCTCGGCCAGGTATTAATAGAACGGTAATCTGCTTCTTTGCTCCTTTACCTCCTTGACTTAAAACCTGTGGCTTATTATACCATGGGATTTTCTTACAGGGCACTGCCAGCCACAGTAAATATTCAGTTCACATACACAGCATTCTGTCTCTGTAAATCCCAAAGGCAGTGTTTCCAAGCAGGCATACACTTCTTTTCGGAACAGAACAAGCACACGTGGCTTCATGAAGCACTTAATTGCTTCACCGCTACATAACAAACCAAATATATCTTGCAGAAGGGCTTGTCTAATAGAGCTGGACATTTTCAGCCATCTCTGCAACGCAGCCTTTTTTAGCAGTGTGGTAAGAACTAATTAGTTGGAAGCAGTAGAGACCCGGAGGGTGGATGAAGCCACTTTTCTCTTCAGCACTGTTGTTTCCGAATTACTGTTCATTGCTGAACCAGGAATTGGCAGTGATAGGTTTTGCTGCCAAGAGAAATCTTGGTCATCAAAGTGTCCCATTATCAGGCAGGAAAGGACAAGAAGGAGTAAGATGTTACAAGAAAAGAGGTTTAGTGCAACTGTGCCTAACTGTTTTTCCATGCATTTCTAGGCCCTGATGTCTCTTTTTGTCCTGGCCTCCAAGGACGGGTGGGTGGATATCATGTACGATGGCTTGGATGCTGTGGGAGTCGACCAGCAGGTACAGGCTGCAGCAGAGCTGTAACAAATTACTTGTCAAAGGTCACATATTTTAGCTCATTTTGCAAAGTACTGTGGGCTTCCACACTCAAATAGGGTTATGGGATTAGGATCTAGGGTGGCATTTAATCCAAGTTGTGAGATGTGATGAGTTCAGTAAAGAGTCTAGATTTGTACTCAACACTTTCCCTACAGATTTTGCATCATGACTGGTGTAACTTGTGTTAGGAGAAGTGCACCTGTCAAAGGATGTTTTGACTTTTTAAGCAGTTTGGTTGTTTCAGGAGAAAAGTAGTGCTTTGTGTAGGTAGAGGTTTGCAATGAGAGACTTACAGTAGCTGCAAAGGATGCTGCTGTCCTTTTTGCAGAAGAGAGGTAGTGCTTCTGTCCTCAACACACATTTTAGGAGCATTCAGTTAAAATGTCTCAGCAAGCTCTAATTTGCAGGAAGAGCAGAGCAGCCTGCCTGAAAGGGCTGTGAGTTCTGTGGATGGCACAGCTGTATCAATTTGTTCCCATTCTTCTTTTTGAAATTCAGTTGAAATTTGCCTTCCTCCACTTTGCAGCCAGTCATGAACTACAATCCATGGATGCTCCTCTACTTCATTTCCTTCTTGCTGATTGTGGCCTTCTTCGTCCTCAACATGTTTGTGGGGGTGGTGGTGGAGAATTTCCACAAATGTCGGCAGCACCAGGAGGAGGAAGAAGCCAAGAGGCGGGAGGAAAAAAGGCTCCGCCGGCTGGAGAAAAAGAGAAGGAGTAAGGAGAAACAGATGGCTGGTCGGTAGTCTTTCCACATCTTTCTGAGTCCTGCTTGACCTTCCACATAATCCCCTCCTCCCTCCCCTCCCTGCCTCACGTCTGGTGATAATTCTTCTCCCAAAAGCATGTCCAGCTGTAAAATTTGCATGAAGGAAATAGTGTCATTTTAGGCTGAACAAGGAGCCAAGGAAGCCTTTTTAATGGCTGCATGATTTGCAATGACCTTTCCATTGGGGGTTATTTAAATTAAAAACCAATAATAATCAGGCCTGGAGCTTCTTGGATAGCAGAACTCAGTGTTACACAAATAGTGACAACTGCAAAGATCAGTAGTGCTGGATGGCATCATAAATCTCAGTCATGAGCACTGCTGCTGATAACTGGATTCACTATTTGGTTTATTACAGTCTTGTAATGCCACAGTGATGTTACCTGTCCCATTTATCAAGCAGGTTTATTTATTGGCACAGTAGCACCACTGCTATTCAAGAATGTAATAAAATAATAGAGCCATCTCATTCTAGTAATGCTTTAAAACTCCACAGAGAAACATATCGATGCATTTGCTTGAGAAATACAGATTAGAAGAAAAAAATCCAACCAGACAAGGAGAGTAACTAACCACACAAAAACAGTGCTGGTGCAAATTGAACCCAACTCCCAACTAGATGCGCAAGTGTGCAGCCCTGCCTAGAGGAGGCTCTACAGGTGAAACAAGGAAAGACCCCACTCTGCCAAAAGTCTCCAAACTGACATTTGTCTCTTAGTCTCTTTTCATTTTAATGTAGTTGAATAATTCAGAAATAAGTTAGCCAGAGGCCACAGGTTGGAGGTGCTCTTCTTGTTGCATGCTCTGTCTTCTGACTGTACTTTTTCCATTGCCCTTCCTGTCCATGGCCTCGCACTTTCTCTCCCTGGTCAATCCGCCACCTGCTCTCTCCCTGTCCTCTTTCACTTCTCTATCTTTGACAGACTTGAGGAATTTAAGAGGCTATCTGGTGCTTGTTCCCAAAGCTGGTGATATTGTCTGGGTTGTTTTTTTTTTTTAATAGCCTAAAAGGTGTTTGATAGTTGTTGCAGGCTTAATCATGGAACCACGTTACCATGGTGCTGCCTCAGCCTCTCTCAGTTCAGCATTTCCCCAGCCATTTCCTTTGGTCACATCTTTTGGTCCCATGATCTTCACACGTTTTGTAACCAACAGGATATGTCACACCAGCCCCTGGCCATCAAACTTAGGTTTATGCCAGGAGCCTGCTTCCCTCACTGGCCAGTGTAAAGTAGGAGGCTTCCCTCAAGAACACTGGAGGACACATTAGACTGTTCTCAGTTAAGTGGGATACAGATGGAAAGAGGTTTTTTGGTTGCAGGTTTTTTTTTTGTTTTCTTTTTCCCCCCTCAAGAAAATGCCTAGAAAGCTCTTTTGCTTAGCTCAAGTTCCCAAGCACAGTTTCAGGCTGATGAGTTAGAAAAGGATTTTAAAGGTTGAATAGAACGATTGCTATTTAAAGTTGCAGTTTTGGAATGCCGACATTTCTGTAGACGAAAAATAGATGTTTAGGTATTATTACTTTATTTATAATGCTAGAGGAACTAGATGAAGAAAAGATGTAAGTCTGGGCAATTTCCCAGAGGGAAGGAATCACAAACCATCCTTGGAGATACAGTTATTCATTCAGAGCTATGAAATACCTAATTAAAGAGGCAATAAACAGATACTTTACTGAGGATCAAATATTGCTGAGTATTCAATTGCCATAAAAACCTTTCAAGAGTAAAGTATGAAGTCCTCCAAATCACTTCAGAACAGTTTTCCCAATCCATGCTCAGCGAAACATTAGTTTTAATTGACTGTGTCCAGCTTTGCCCTCAGAGGCAACAGATGTCATTGCTTAACTTTGTTCTGCACAGTGGGAGTTTGCAAACGAAACCAAGACTAGGGCTGGAATTGTGCCAGCAACTGCATGAGGGTTCCTTTCTGCTGGGCTTTCTGAGTGACCCCAGATGCTCAAACCAGCCTAGGGTTGTCAGATACAGACAGACATTGACAACTGACTGGTGGCACCATCATTTTTGGTTGTAGACTCTTCCAATGCATTTGTCCAATCAGGTGTCTGAAAACTGGGGAAGTGTGTGAGATCTGAGATGTGGGCAGATGCAGGAGTGGTCACAGTGAGGTATTGCTGTCTCAGCAGGAAGGGTCCCAGATCGTCCTTCGGCAGTGTCTTCATCATGGACAGAGGGGATTCTTAGGGATGTCTTGGGCTTCCATAAGAGGGAGAAGCACAAGAGCTCTTCCTTTTTCACATATACCTGGGCCCACCCTCCACAAGGCACAAGGATCCCACAAGGAAACACTCTTGGTAGAGGCAACAGAGAGCCATAGGAACCTCCACAGGGGATGGGGAGACTTGCTGTGTGTCCTGCCGGGTGATTAATGCCATTTCATTCTTTTAGATCTAATGCTGGATGATGTATTAATGGAGAGCTCAGCCAGTGCAGTGCAAGGTACTGGGAAGCTGGCACGTCTTGTCCCTCTGAATGGCAGTGCTGTGTCACTAACGGTTGGCCACCGCGGCTGAGGCATCCCACTAAACCATGTGTGTAGTGCAAAGCTCGTTTGCTTCCTTCATGGCACACGCATCTCATCCTGAGCTGCAGGTCTGCAGACCTGCCTTAGCACTGACACTTGCAAACCCTTAATTTACTCCTCGATCATCTTACTTTATTCAGTTTTTTTTTTCCCTCTGGTTTTCATTAAGACACTGTCAGACTTTTCATGGCTTTTTTTTTTCCTATTTTTTTTTGGTTCTTTTAGCTTTTTTTTCTGAAGAGAATAATGACTGAACTGTGAAAATGGGTCCTCTACTGTTGACTTTAGCTTTCCAACCACTAGCTTAGGAGTCTGAATNATGGCTTTTTTTTTTCCTATTTTTTTTTGGTTCTTTTAGCTTTTTTTTCTGAAGAGAATAATGACTGAACTGTGAAAATGGGTCCTCTACTGTTGACTTTAGCTTTCCAACCACTAGCTAGGAGTCTGAATAATTTTCAGGTGCGTGTCTTTGGAAAGCTTAGGGAGGATATTTCATTATTTCTTCAGCTCTTTCTTATTGCTACACAAATACTGTACTCCAGGGAGTGTTTTTTTTCAGCAGGATAAAATTCAGTATAGGGCAGAGCCTCAGTGCTGCAACAGGGAACTCAACCCCACATCAGCCCCCACTGTGGGCACAGGATTTAGTCATTGTGCTGCCCAGTGTGTAAATTCTGTGCATTGATTAAGAGTTGCTCAATCCATGAAGCATCTTGTAAATTAAAAGAAATAAAGATACCATCTCAAAGCCTTTCCAGGTGCTGATCGAGATGGACCAGCTGGACTCAATACTAATGGGGTCTGAGCTGTCCCTTTTGACCCACACAGCTCGCTCACACTTCCCTTTCCCAGCCCCCTTCTCAGGATGATGCGCAGGGCTGCAAATCCATCCCTTGGTCTTTTTATTTTTAGGAGAAGCTTTGATCTGGAAAGCATTTTGTTTAATTCATAACTTAAGAATATTAGCATGAATATTTAAAGAGGCACCAACATAGGAACAAATATAGCTGTAATTTTCGACAAAAATAATACACTACAAAAATTGTGCCATTAAAACTCTCACCTGTGCACAGACTGCCACTGCTGGCAGCATGTGAAAGATGGGTGCAGGGCTCCATCCATCTAGCTTAGATTGCAGGGAGCTTTGATTAAATAAAAATTGGCTTTCACTGCAGAGATAACTCAAGGACACAGAGGTTCTACCTTGTATTTCTAAGGCCTTGTTGGAAGTTATCACAACATGCTTTAATAAATCCTGAATCTCCTTCCCATTGCCATTCGTGATATTTATATTTCTTTGCTGTCTTTCTTGCTGCTCTTGCTGGGCCTCTTGACCTCTCCTGTGAAATGGGGGCGGCATGAGGGAGGGGCTCTCACTGGGTTTGGTGATCTGGTTATTTTTTCTTCTTTTTGCTTGATTGTGACTCCTCTCCTGGTCCTACAGAGTTGCATCAAGGCTGTCTTATTTTATGTTATTTTTAAGACACTGAACTCATCCCAAACCCCTCCATTATCCCTTGTAGGCTCAGAAAGTCTCTTAGCGTTTGCCCTTAGGATGTGTACAATTGTCAGGTCTGTGCTGTGTGTTTCCTTTTGCTGTCTTTTCATTGGATCCAGTGGTAGTGACTGTGCCATGCTGCTCTGCCGGCACCAACATGAGGAAATAGAAGGGTTTTATTTCTGAACCTGACTGCTGGGAATTTAGGGAATCAGTCCCTGGGTGCAGTAGATGAACTTCCTGTGGTTCAGTGAGGAATCTGGAGTTGTGACCCAAAGCTTGCCCACATCTCGGCACTTTCAGAGCCCGTCTTTTCTCTTTCTGTGAAGACAAGATGATATTGTGTGTGTGCGTGTGTGCTGCTGCCTGGTGCTTAGTGAAATATTTTATAATTTTATTTTTTCCTTTATTTTTTCTTCAAGTCTACATTCTATCACAACTGGAATCTTCATAGTGGAAATAATTTATCATTTTCCATTTCACTTTTTTTTTTTTTAATAAATCCATTCAGTACAATAAAAGCCAAGTAAAACTCTGTGTTTAAATAAAACAAGTTCCTTCAGTGCAAACTACTTTTTAACCTAATAATATTCTTGATACATTTTGTAAATCCAGCTGCATCATGGGCTCAATTGTTCACTGGTTTGCTGCTGTCCTCCAGATACTCAAACCTGCAAAGGAGCTAATTCCCTTATTATAGGAGAAGGAAGACGCTGAAGGAGACAGTAATGGAATTGTCCCACTCTTGTGAATTCCAATTTCCCGTGCCCACGCACCTCCAGCTCGAAGTCACCTCGGGGAAAGTGGCAATTTCTCTCTTGACAGGGTTATATTAGGAGTCAGATGCTCCTCGGAGATATTTTGGAGCTGCATGCTCAACTTGATTCCCCCCCAAAAAACGCAGTTAATAGGAAGAAAGTGGCCCCAGTCCCACTCCCTGCTGTGCTGGCAGAGACCAGCCAAGCCCTGGGAGATTCTGGGAGTGGCACTGCCCAGCAAAAACACGGCTGCCCCAGTGCTGCTCTGCTGGGCACTGGTGGTGTTTTACAGGTGACATCCCACCACCATCAGACAAATGCAGTACAGGGTTTAGTGCCCCAAACCCAGTCTGGGATCACTGAACCCCAAGGGCACCTGGCCTGAGAAAAGTTAGACGGGGATTAGGAATGGGAAATTGCAACAGCAATGGTCATTTCCTTTCCAGCTAAACAGGAGAGAACAATGGTGAGTTCCCACACCACGTCAAGGGGATCAATTATAATCCTACAGCTTGATACCAAGAGTTGAGTACTGAAGCTTGGGATACAACCTAAGTTGAGAGCCCATAGAAATGATAAGCAAAATCCAAGTGCACCCCAGTCCAGGCCCTGCTTCCCTTGCCAGCACAGTCAGTACCCTTGGACCACCATCACCCCCAGGATGAAGGGGCAAGTGGGACTTGTTCAGACCACCTCCCAGCTGGCTGCAACATCCCCTTCCTACCTGGGTTAGGAGGAGATCTCTCAGGATCCACTGTCTGAGCCAAGTTTATCCTGTGTAATGATCTCCAGATTTGACCCACTTCTCCCTCTGCCTTGGCCCCCAGCCCTGCTGAAGCAGCTTGATTTACACCTTGTTCATCAGCCTGATGTCTCGTAGTGGGCTTTTGCTGTATTTCCTCATCTTTTCTCATTTGGCCAGTTCCTCTTTGTTGGTTTGCTCTCTGCCTTTCTTTAATGCCATATGTGCCTGGAAGCCACATTAACCTTTCCAGTAATAACCAAGACTAACTCAGAGCTCTTGTTGTTCTTGACACAGTGTATTGTAACGGTACAGTAATGTGGTGTTGTGTTAGTTGTGAAGTTCACCACCCGGAGTTTAACAGATGTCTGTATTTCCCAAGATATTGGTATTGTTAAGCTCTTTATTGCAATAGTTAAAAATGGCAAATAATTACTGTGTCATAGGAGGCATGGGCTTTGAACAGGGGGAATTATACCAGATCTATCTCCAGATTCTCTGCAGAACTCTGTGGGGTCAAGTAAAAAAAATAGTATTTTCACAATGGTAAAAACTGGTTTATCTGTTCAGAAAGTTCCCTGCCCACCTAGACACAGTGGGGATTTATCCCTAGCCCTCAGGCAGCATGTTAGCCTGTGTGTGGGAGCATCCGTATGGCACCAAGACGCATGGCTGGCATGGGGACACTGGGGTAGTGAGTGGTGACATGATTTGTAAGCATGGGTTGCCAAATCCCCTCTTAACAAAGTTAATGGAGAAGGATGGCACATTTATCACTGGGAATTTTCAAAGGCTGCAAGGGTATCTGTGAGACCAGCATGCAGAGATGGTTGGCTGTGGAGACCTGGGTGCTGGGCAAGGTGAACAGAAGATATGGGAGAGGGGGTGCAAAGGGGAAAAACCTTTGCAGATATCTGAACAATTAGCAACCCTGCTTATAAGGTCATGCACTGGCTAATCCAGGTGCAGGAGCCCTGCACAGGGAACATTTACAACCTCTGTCTAAATCCTCTCTCTGTTCTAACAGCATTGGTGCTATTCTGTAGGATTTGGAATTACCTGTCAGTCAAAAGCTGAGAAAAAAATTGAATTCCAGTGTCATTATTCATAAGTAAATCCATTGCAGGAAAAGGTAGAAACGTTGACATTTTTCTTTTTGAATGTGAATTATGCATAAATGTAGAAGAAGTAAGTGATCCAATTACGATGGTGTTTCTTTCTGAGATGATAAGTTGGTTCATAAAAATAGGTCCTATTCCTAACCTAATTGTATTCAAACATTTTAGTTAATTTGCTACTCATAATTTAGCATAATGTGATCGAGATATCTTGACTATATGGAGATTTATGCAGATTCTGAGATATCTGACAAAGTCTTATGAGTGAGTCAGCAGCTACTAGTCTGCTTTTTTTCATAAGCACTCAATAGATTCAGCATGAAAATTAATTTCATAGACCTTTTCATCAATACTGTGCTTTAGCACTTGGGTGCAGATCACCTAAAGCCCACTGCAGATCAGAAAGTTAATATTAATACTGCCTTTCATTTGATGACACTGAAACAGAATTTTGGGACTTCCAAACCCCTACAGAATAAAACTGCTGAGTGTTTTGTCCCTTTGGTCCCTGGACTGGTAGGGAAAGGTCTGTCTCTATGGAAAAAAACAAAACTGATTTTTCAGGATCCTGCAATGAAGCAGGGAGCACATGAAACCATTAAATCTATGGATTTGTTTGCAATGTCATTGGCTATTGACAAAGTGAGCTCTCTTTCCAGGCAAAACACAATCTTCTAAAATTAGTTTTCCCCTAGAGCAACCCAAACCTGTGCTTCCTGGCATCATTCTTGCCCAACTTTTTTTCTTGGACTGCCAAACTGTGCATTTGCTCTGGAGCACTAAATATCAACTGTGCAATTCATACAGCTCAATAATTTTCATAACTAGTTGATCATCTAATTATGAGAGTAATATTATACTCTGACATTTTCAAGACAGCCCTTTCCACATCAATCTGCATTATAATGCCTCCTTGAAAATTGTACTGAATTATATACTCAGCCTTGGCATTTCCTCATTAGATATTAGGTGAGTAAATGAGTTTATCTCTAGGAATATTTGGGGCTTAAAGTTGATGTGCCATCCCCGAGGCAGCCAAACTTGGGACACAGTTGGACAGTGAAATCTGCATTTTGATAATCTTGTCTAAATGGATGATCGCTATTTTCTGACCACTAAGGCTCTTTGATCAGTTTTCCTTGGTATTTGTATGGACCATATTTCTGACAGCCAAAGTGTTGAATTCTGTTGTCTCTACAGTTTATTGCAAAGAACATAATATGTTTGCACTCTTTCTCTTTCAAAGACCACCACATACTCAATGGCCTGTGTTTTCAGGCAACTGTTAGTAAAATCTGTCCCCAGCATCTGACCGTTAATTGGGTTTTCTGATGCTTTGGGGGCTTTTAAGATCAACACAAAAAAAAAATCTGTTATTTTAATTTAAATTCAACTTAAATTTCCCTACAGAGAAAAATTATTTTTAGCAGCACACTAGTCCCAGCTCACCTCATCCCTGATGCCACAAGGCTGAGTATAGAGCATGTCCCACTGAAAATATTTAATGGATATAAGATAACGGGGAGCCCAGTTGTGTATTAATAATGGTAACATGCCAGCAAGGAAAAAAGCAAATAAAAAAGACAGTATGTTGCTGTGATTGGTCTAGAATTTATCATCTCTGCAGTTGGAGAGTGAGGGTGCATTGATTTGAGAAAGATGCAGAGAAATCCCTTGATTTGCCTCTCACTCTCCTCCCCCGCTGCAGAAGCTCAGTGTAAGCCCTACTACTCGGATTACTCCCGTTTCCGCCTCCTGATTCACCAGATGTGCACCAGCCACTACTTGGATCTGTTCATTACCGGCGTCATCGGCCTCAATGTCATCACCATGGCCATGGAGCACTACCAGCAGCCAAAGGTACTGGGACAGCTTGGGGGGACAGGCCAGGGGGACATGCAGAGCTGTGCTGGGATGTGCTGTTGGGCAGGGTTAAGGCCAGGTTTGCTGTCAGATGTCCACCTTTGTCAGTGGAGTGTAGTCATCCTACAACTGGCCCCCAGCTCAATCCAGGGCTTTTGGTACAAGGATGCCATTGCACCTCTCCTTTCTAGTTAAGTGCAAGCTGACTGCTTTGAAAATGAGACTGGGAGTGGGTTTGCTTGCTTTGCTAGATTTGATCATCATTGATATCTTCCATTTTACTTAGGTTTCAC
>VYZP01066333.1:0-41684 GCA_013400635.1 Hypocryptadius cinnamomeus | reverse complement strand
CCCCCCCCCCCCCCCCCAAAAAAAAAAAAAAAAACAGAAAAAGGGAAAAGAATAGAAGAATTTGGGAAATAGGGTTTTTTTGCAAAGTTTCTTCTAAATCCCCAGTGTCCCATAGAACCTAGTTTTCACAGGAATTAGATTCCATGCTGGTCTTTAAAATGCATTTTAATATGTTAGTGTGCTTAATTCCTGGGTCTTTGTCATACTGTGAAAATAAAAACAGCCTGTCCTGAGATGTCAAGTCTTCTGTGCATAAGAATGAAATGGAAATAGCTGCCTTTGCCACATAACTTGTACTTACTTTTATTAGCGGCTTTCAGAATTAATAAATTAATTAATAAATAGGAGGAAATATTCTTTAAAATTAGACAGGACATGAATACTTAATATAAAATAATCCCAAACGACTAAAACATGCAAATGACAGGGACAGGGGGAAATATTCTCCAGTCTATCATAAGCCAAAAGTTAAAGGGACAAGCCCAATTTATTTTTTCTGTCCAGGTCACCTTTAAATACTCTGGAAGGCTCATTGCGTGGTTCAGTCATTAGATGATGAAAAAGGTTTTTGGCGAAGGAGCCTGGGCTGGAGTCATTCTAGAGCATGAGTCTTGCCGCAGTTGCTTTGCAGCTACATTTTCTCTTGTATTATAGAAATGTTGGGCAGGCTTTTGTTTTTTTTTTCTTTAGAAAAATAACATTTTGTCTCTAAGCCTCTGGTATGCAGAGTTTGGCTAGTAAGTCCAAGCTTGGGTTGTGCTGGGATGACAACATGGTCAGAGTCATACACATGCTTGAGTCTTGCTGAATTGGGGCATGGAAATCCCTCTGGTCTGGGTGATGGATGGCTGGGATCCTGAAGATATTTGAATGCTACATGTACCAAAGACATTTATATCCAAACTAGTGATTTCTTGGTGCTGAAAGGGGTTGGTTTTTGGATCTTGCAGGATGCCCTGGGGATGAGACCCCAGATGGAGGTGCTGCAGCTCCTATAGAGGAGGGAATGTTGCAGTGTGCAGAGATGTGGTTTGAGTAAAGAGCTGCTGAGCAAAATCTGCTTCTGCCAGCTAAATGTGCTTATTTGCTGCAGAGCCCAAGTGCCCTGCAGTATGGCAGGGAGGCTTGCTCAGAGCCACAGCTTCCATTGGCAGCTGGTCTTGTGCTTCTTGGTCAGATGAGGTGATTTTTGTCCATGGATACTTGAAGCTAAACTGTAGCACAAAGGCAGAGTACGTGACTTAAACTCCTTCTGCTATGATTTCTCCCACTCAGGGATCAGTAAATGTTGGGTTTGGTCTGTGGGCACATCTCCCCTGTTCCCTAACACTGCCCTGGACATTGTCATTACCATCCTGTTTGCCAGCAGGGAGAAATTCAATGCACATTACTTAAGAGGCCATGAAGGATGCTGCTACCACAGTATTCCTTCATGAGTGAGGCTTTTGGGGATGAAATCACTTCTGATGTAGCTTAATGCCTGACTGTGCAAGAGTTGTCCCAGCCAGGATGCACTTGGATTAAAGACCAGACTGACTTCTGCAGAGGGAAGGGGGGCAGAGGAAAATGCAAGACACTTGCTTCCCCCTGGCATGTCATCCCTCTGTTGCACTCCTTGCCAAAAGCTCAAGGTGAGGAGTAATAGCAGTCTGTCACCAAGGAACCATTTGGCCAGCACTTGCACAAATGAACAAGTGGGATGAAATTCAGCTCTCTGACACAAAAAAAAGCACAAGAGGTCTTGTGCTGCTGAGACCAGCAAATGCAGCAGTTTTTTCTGCGCACCCCAGCAATGCCAGCTGGGGCTGTGCTGCTGCTAGGGGGGTGAGTTGTGCCTTGGGCCTGTTTCAGCCCCTCCTAGGATTTTATCACCAGGCAGCAAGTGTACTCTGTGAATCCCTGGGACTTTTCCCCAGGACGTTTTTCAGCAGAGAAAGCCTGTGTTTGAAGACTTTTAACTGTAATGGGTAAGTGATGACACAAGAGTCAGGTTTGGAGGCAGCAAAGCACCTCTGCAGAACTAACATCTGACCCCAGTTCTGTGTCCACATCCCAGGTTCTTGACGAAGCCCTGAAGATTTGCAATTACATCTTCACCGTTATCTTTGTCATGGAATCTGTTTTCAAGCTTATTGCCTTTGGGTTTCGGCGCTTCTTCCAGGACAGGTAACAAAAGATCTGTTGTGATCACAAGGTCAGCAGCAGGCTCTGTGGAGAACTGCCCACATTCCATGTCCTGAATTCCCATGCTCTGACCCATACTGTGAGTCTGATATGTATGAAGGCTTTTTGGAGTGACTGGTTGAAGGCTGGGTAGGTGGAGACATAGGATGTAAGCTGGAGGATGGATTGTGCAGGCCAAGGAGTGGGATTGCACTGTTTTGGCCCTTGGGAGCAGATGAAGCAGGGACAGGTCTCCACCAAACAGCCAGTTCTCTTCTCACACCAGTTGCATGTCCATATAATCAAGTGAACCTGCTGAAGTGACAAAATTTATGTCAAGAGAAAGAATCTATCCCTGAGCAAACACGAAAGAAAGAAAAGACCTCTCTTTAATGCAGATGAGGAGCAATGGATGACATTGTGTCTTTATCTAGATTTTCACTCTCTTACATCACAAACACAAATTTCATGTCCTTGGTGGATCTTTCTCCCTTTTTTGCCTTCTTCAATGTTAATACCAAAACCAGGGCACTAAGCAGGCCTTCGCATGAGCCCTTCAGCATCCAGTGGATGGTTCCATCCCTGTCCCCACATTTTGTGTGTCCGTGCTGGAATTACCACTTTCTCCAGCCTGGCACAAATCCTTGGGGCCTTTCTTTCACCAACACAACTTTTTTCTAAGGACTGGACATGGGGTCCTGTTCTCTCTGGGGCAGATCTCACATTGAGGTCCAGAAGTGTCATGTCTAGAAGTGGCTAGACAGAACAACACAGTGTCTCTCCTGAGGTTTGGAGTCTCTGTGTAGAAAACTTCCCAGCTTTTGTTCCTCTTTCCCCTCAGTCAAGGATATCTTTGGAATTGGCTGGTTTTCTAATGAGATGCATTAAGTTATAATGATTTCATAACATCACTGCTTTTGTATAATACCCTCAGAAAAATACTGCAGATTCATTTGAGTTCTCAAACCATTGAAATGACTGGAATTCATGTGAAACCAGCTGCCTCCCATTGCCAGCTTCTTAGTAGATGTTAAACTTCACTTTGTGTTGTCTCCAGATGGAACCAATTAGATCTGGCAATTGTGTTGCTGTCTATCATGGGCATCACTTTGGAAGAGATCGAGGTGAATGCTTCACTACCAATTAACCCCACGATTATCCGGATCATGAGGGTTCTCAGGATTGCCCGAGGTGAGAGGGATAAAGCAGAATGGACTCATGTTTGAGGTACATGGTTGGCACCAGGAGAGTTAAGCATTGAGAAACAGTCCTGGGGCATATCCCCATCATGATGTGCATAGTTCTGGCATCAACAGACTGTAAACAAATGAAAGAACAATGGGAGAAAATACTTGCAAGGAGCCAAAAAGCTGAGCCAAGTGACCATGTGTTTCTGCCTTAAGAGAGCTTGAAGGCTGAGAGCTTAGAAATTAAGAAGTAGCTGTGACAGTAACTCCCAGAGACGTACCTGGGAAAATTGCTCCAATCAAATCAAAGTCATCTCTAACAGGGATTAGAGAACACAAGCTTGAGTACATTGGCTTTAAAAGATGAGCATCTAATAAATTTAAATTCCCATGAGGCTTTACATCACACCACTTGGTGACAAAGCATGTCTTGTCACACTGTATCCATCTGTCCCCTCAGACACGTTCCCAAGTCAGGGAGCCAACTTCCTCAGGGATTGAAGAAGTTGATTTTTCAAAACAGGGAGGTGTCAGCACCAAACATTGAAGATGTAAAATGTGAGTGATCAGGCTCTTAATGAAGTACTTCCAGGCCCTCCTGAAGGGTATTGTGCTCTGAGGAAGAATTGTTTTGATTACAGCCCTCATCTAAGCAGAGAAGGAGCTGGAGGAGAAATTAAATGCTGCTGTGTCTCAAGACGGGGGGAAAGTGGGTTTTCTGTGCATTGGATCTCTTTCAGAATTAAAAATACATGCAGCTACCAGTTGGAAATGCAGCCTTCTGGAAGAGATGGGTAAATCATTCCTTAGTGAATCATGTATGAAAGTGGGTAGCCTATGGAAGTGGGAAAGTAGCCCCAGGGCTGGGAAAGGAACTGCTCATGATAACCGGAGGAAGGAGATGAGTCCAACACAGATAAGGTGGGGAAGGAAGAGCCAGGCAGAGTGATAACGCTTTCTCCAAGTCTCAGAGTAGGTGATGCTGCTATTCATGGGATTTTGATAGTATCCAGGCAACAAGGAGTGATGTAAAAAGGCCAAGGACTGTAGCAGCTAATGGAGAACACTTGACAAAATTTCACGTTTCTCTTCCTATAATCTGTGGCTCCTGGGAGAGGGACTGAGTTTGTGCCTCTCTGAATGCTGCTGTTACCATACTGCAAATGTGTTTTCCACAGTGCTGAAGTTGCTGAAGATGGCTGTGGGGATGAGGGCCCTCCTGGACACCGTGATGCAAGCGCTACCGCAGGTAACCCACTGCCATATCAAACCAGAGCTCCTCTGGCCCACAGCTCATTTCGTATTGTAGAGGAATGCTAATAATTTTATCTTTGCTGTCATTAGAGAATCACATTTCCCTCCCGAAGCACTGAGATACAGTCCTCACATTGAGGTCATTTTTGCCCTGAAGCAATTTAAGTTTTGGATTAAAGAATACAGCAAGAAACAGGTCTGGAACAACAAAAAAAAAATCAATGAATGTTCTTTTTTTTTTTGTGTTTTTTCCCCCCATTTCTTTTTCTCTTTTCAGGTGGGGAATCTGGGCCTTCTCTTCATGTTGTTGTTTTTCATATTTGCAGCTCTTGGAGTGGAGCTGTTTGGAGACCTTGGTGAGTCTTCCCGTGCCAGTGGGAGGGGTGGGAATGGTGTTGGAGTCGGGGGGTCTCACAGCTGTGCTTGGTCTTACAGAGTGTGATGACACACACCCCTGCGAGGGGCTGGGACGACATGCCACATTCAGGAATTTTGGGATGGCCTTCCTGACCCTCTTCCGAGTATCCACAGGAGACAACTGGAATGGGATAATGAAGGTAAGTGTTAAGGTTTTGTCAGCAATTATATTGCTGTTCTAGACATGAAAATTTTCAAATCTTCTCACTTTTCTTCATGAAAGGAGAACCCATTGCAGACTGTGGGTTATGCTACAATCTCTTCACATCCCTCCGTCTCTTAGTGTCATGGTTTAGTTGATAAGTTGGTGTTAGGTGATAGGTTGGACTTGATGATCTCCAAGGTCTTTTCCAGCCTGGTTGATTCTGTGATCATTCCCCCGCTGTTTCCAGGACACGCTGCGTGACTGTGACCAGGAGTCCACCTGTTACAACACTGTCATTTCCCCCATCTACTTCGTCTCCTTTGTGCTGACAGCCCAGTTTGTCCTGGTGAATGTGGTGATCGCGGTGCTCATGAAGCACTTGGAGGAGAGCAACAAGGAGGCGAAGGAGGAGGCAGAGCTTGAAGCAGAACTGGAGATGGAGATGAAGACCATCAGCCCTGGCCAGCACAGCCCCTCAGACATCTTTGCATGGACAGGCACCACCAGTGGAGAGAGACCCGAGAGCCCCCGTGGATTTACCAATCCCATGCAAATCAAGGTGGATTCTCAGCTCTCACTAGCTTATCATATGGTGAGAATCTCTGTTGGAGGGTGAGGAGGGCTTGACCTGCATTTTTGCTGGGGACAACTTGCACGAGTTGGTAGTGAAAGAGGAGTGTACCAGATGTTCTGGGTTTGTATTCCCTGCTGTCTGCTGCTGACTCTTTTGTGGTTTGGGAGCCAATGCTGCAGGGAAGAGACCCCAGGCAGGTCTCCAGCCCACCTTGATGCATCTGTTTGGAGGGAGAGAGTTTTGCAATTTACTCTGGATGTCAGCTCAAGCTGCAGAGTTCAGAGCTAGCTCCAAATTTACTCTAATTCAGAGTTTTGACTGGTCCTTTGTGATAGCAAAATCATGAGCGTAATGTGTTTGCTTTTCTAATACAGACCATGAACCTCAGCATAAAAGAGGAATAAAACTTGGCTAATACTTTGCTTCAGTATTAAATTTGTTTTATGTAACCTCAATTTAAAATCCATCCCCACAGTCAGGCTTGTAAGAAAAGATTCTTTTAACAATAGAATAATCCAGAGGAGACTTAAACCTGAGCTCACCAGAGCTGGTGGCAGAACTCCCACTAGCAGAAGCATGGGTGTAATGTGGGAGCTGCTACGAGCTGCACCACGTCTCCCTAAAGCAGAGTTTTTGGATGAAGACTCACTTTGAGGAATGAGAGGTGAGATCAAGCCCCAGACAAGTTATTTGGGAGGTCACTGAGCTGAAATTACTCAGGAAATACAGTCCAGCCTTTTTTTCAGTCTTAGCTGATTGCAAATTGGGTTAAACTCTATGCAGACCTCATTAACTTTTATTACATCATGATTTCACAACAGCATCTCTTGGCCGCAGCCTGGGGTGGATTAATGCATATTCTAATGCATGAAAAACTCATTTATGATTTTTAGTCCAAGGGTGAAGGAGAGTAAATCCCCGCTTAATCTTTGTTTCAGTTCCTAAGCTACTGGAAATTTCTGGTGCCATTAGAAACTCTGATGTCTGAGATGGAGTCCAAAGCTGCTCTTTGGCTCAGGAAAAAGGAACTCAGGGCCTTATGGGGAAATCCAGACTTACTACGTCTTCTAGGAAGAAACAACACATCCCAGCTGGTGCTGTGTGTGTTGAGCAGAGTACTGGCAAACTGTCCTCAGCGCTCTTGTCCTGCACCAGGACTGAAACTGGCAAAAAAGAGAAATTGCAAAACTGCAAGACAAATCAGTCAGAATGATACCCTCACTCTGCAGTCTGTTAAACCTGCCCTCTCTGAAGGCAGCCTGGGAAAGGGTTTATTCCAGTCATAACCTTCAGAGTGTGTTTCTTCCTCTTTCCCTCAAACAGAAGCCTCAAAAAACTCCAGGAGATCTTATTCTGACTGTTTTCCCAACCAAAATCTTCAGGACAAATCTGATGCTTGAGCTTGATAGCAGAGGAATACAATTCCCAGGACACAACCCTGCAAGGACAGCATGCTCTTTTGCTTGACTCTTTCCTGGGATTTTTGTACTGTGTGCTGTTTGACTGTAGTGCTGGTCCTCATCTCATTGTATGCATTGGGCATTCCCTACATGGAAGGTGCAGCCTGAAATCACTCCCCTGCTGCCAGCAAAAGCCAGACCCTGCTCTGTACAACCCCAGTGCTGTGGCCAGCTAGTTTGACATTGGCCAGAAGACCGGGGGCACCTCAGCCCATGTCTGGCACATGAATTAGTGACCTGACACGTGTCCATCCTGCTCAGCTGCAGCTTCCATGGACAGGACACTCAGCTTCTCTTCAGTCAGGTTAATTTCTGTGCCATCTGGATATGGATTTCGGTGTCAAGTATTAGGTCCTGCAGTGCAAAAGCATGGACCACGTGTGTAGAAGTCTTGCAGCAAGTACTGTCCTGTTGAAGTTGACAGCACCGATGGAAAAATGCTGCTCAGCCCCCAGAAATGACTGCCCATGTTTGCTGAGAGGGAGATTGTCCCCAAGAAGGGCCCCGGGTGGGAGCAGCCATGGTCTTGGGGCAGCTGCCGTCACCCCATCTCTTGTAATGTCTGGGAAAGCTGTCTCTGCTCACTGTGATATTACTGCACTGTTCTCTCTCCTTTTCTCCTGTCCCATTGTTCCTGTTACTGCTGTTCTCCTTGAATGTTTCCATCTTTTTTTCCCCCTTCTATTTTTTTTTTCCTCATTTTGTTCATTTGGTTTGATATGCTGTCCTTTTTTTCTCTCTGTCTCTGTCCCTCGCCTTTTTCCTCCTCTCTTTTTGGCTTGCTCTTTCTCTCTCTGCATGCTATACACCACCCTTCCTAGGAAAGGCACTTGTTTGATACCATATCACTGCTGATCCAGGAATCTCTGGAAGGAGAGCTGAAGCTGATGGACAACCTGTCAGGCTCTGTGTGCCATCATTATGCCCTCCCAGCTCCCGAATATTACAACTCTGAGAACCAGGTTAATATTCCTAATTTCCTGCAAAGTCTCCATCAAAACTCAATTTGACTGAGACCTTTAATAGCAAGTTAAAGTTTTTTATGTAATGCAGTCACAGGGATTTGGAAGCATAAGTCACTTCGGCTTTTTCTGTGGGAGCAGATGATGTTGTGTATCAATGCAAGAGGAAGAGAACATGCTCGGACTTTCCCTTGTCAACACAATAAGAAATTTTTCATTGAGATTTACAGTTTATAGGTGTTAGAGGGGAAATGCACAAAATTCCATCTCCATCCTTCAGTGGGGTTCTTATATTTGGCTTCCTGCTCCTAAGCAGGGCTCCACAGCAATGTCAGGGCATGTGTGCAGAGCCTGCAGTGTGAGGTTTTCTCAAAGCAGAGCCTGAGCTGCTGGCGTTCATCAAATGATCTCTGTGTTCTGTGCCTACTTGTACTGCATGGAAATCCAGTTGTGAAGATTTTCCTAAAGAGCCTTCTTGCAAATGGGTCAATGTAAACTAGATCCTCATCTCTGATCTAGTAAATTTAGGAGGGGAGGCAGCCCTTAATGATGCACAGAAGTAACTGTGTGCTCCAGTGCTTTCTCAAGCAGACAGTGCTTGTTTAAAATTAGTTTATTTACTTCCTAGAATAAAATACCTACTTTTAAAGTGCATTATTCTTTAGAGCAAATATTTTCCCTAAAACACAGCAGTGACCATAATAATAATTCAAGTGCACCTATTTTTTGCTGCAGTTGGAATTGAGCAAATTCCATATTTCTTGATCTATTCCCACCCCCCCTCCCCCCAGCTAAAAATAGCAGAAGTCTTCTTGTTAAATCAGTGTGCTTGTTTATGAGCTCACTGACACTCTAAATTACCCAACTTTTGATGGTTCATTAGAGGAAAGGAACAAGCTTAGGTAAAATGAAATCCTACTGCAGATCTTTATATAGCAGGATTACATGTCTCCCTCTGATTGCTCCATATTGCATCCTAGAGACTATTAAGCTATAGGAAATGGTTGTCTCTAATAATTTCCAGAGGAATAGAGACAGTAGCTTTGGCAGGGAAGACAGAGGGTCAGTAGGAAACTCAGTGAGAGCTAGTTGAAAATTTTTTGTCACAACATTTTTCACCAGAAAGTGCTGCTGCAGCAAAAAAAAAAAGGGTTTGTTTTGACAATTCTGTAATGAAAAAATATAGCATTCCAGTTTGCAATGGCTTTTTCTTTTAAATCAAGCTTTTTTTTCCCCCTGTCTATAATTAAAACTGGTCTAAATCAGTTGGATGTTTCCAACAAAATGTTTTGACAGCTTCAAACTCAATTTTGGGTTTGGGAAGGCTGAAGTGGGGTGATGTTTTGTTTACATTTTGGCTTTTCTGTTCACACCATTTGTCATGTTCTCTGGCAACTCAGGAATTTAGAGCAGTGCTGGGACTTGCTGAAAGCAACCTGATTAATAGCAGCTCCCAGCAGGGCAGCTCCAGCAGGCAGGAGCTGCTGGAGTCCACCACGTTCCTGCACAGCTTTTTCCTGGCTCTGGTTGGTGGGTCCCTCTTAGGGATTCCTGTCCTTAGGCTGGCAGCCTTCACAATGATGCCTTTTAGGGGAGCCTCATATTAAATCAGGGGCTCCAAATCATCTCTCTTATCCATTGCCAGCAGATAAGTGTGCTAGAAGAGATATCAAAGCCGAGGTTAGATGAGAGGAGTCCGACCCTCTTACTTATCTCAGCTGAATTTTGAGCCTCTCCAGGCTCACTCATCGCTGGGTTTGTTCCATCCCGTTGCTGCCATTTCTAAGAGTGAGAAAACCCAGTCCTTCGACAACTTCAGTGCAAGACATCTGGGCCTCTCTGTTTTCTCTTGGAAGATTTATTGCTGCTGAAAGACTTTTCAAGCATAGAGGATGGCAAAAAAATGCACAGTGAGAAATGAAAAGGAAGCACCTGGGACTTTCCTAGAGCAGGCAGCCCCTGCAAGCGTGAGCTGGATTTGGACATTATCTGGTGAAATGCCATTCCTGGGGTCATAAGCACTGTATCTAGGGAGAGGATTTGGGGACAACTGAGCCTGCTGCAGGGCAGACACCCCCTCTTACAGTGCCCAGCAGCAGAGCTGCTGCTCTGGGGAAGATGCCACTGTCCCCCTTTCCCCCTCTTTTTTCTCCAAAATCTGAAGTGACATTTTCACATTTCTTATAAAAAGACCTCTGTGTCTAGGGAGAGAGCTTCATCAATGATTTGATAAGGACATTCATAGATTGTTTGAATGTCTTCAGTGGGGATCCATTTGTGCAAGATACATGAAAACAGGAGCGTGGCTGTGTAGAGCTGATTCCCAAGTCAGAATTTCTCAGTGCCAGAGGAGACAGCTGGGGCCAGGCCTGACGGGTGTTTGGGGGCTGAAAAACGCAGTTGGCTGTTTTAGTAGGTCAGTTATTGGTGTCACTGGATGCTCTATAGCCAGCCAAAATGAGCTGAAAGCACCAGGAAGGTGTTTGCTGACCAAAATAAAGTTTTAAGTTTCTCCCTGTGCCCTTTTATCTGTGAGGAAGTGAATTATGGTCCCACTTGCCTATTGGTGGGGGGGTGTGGGGGTGTGGTCCCTACAGCCTCCCTGGGGCACAGGGAAAGGCACACTCCATACCCCACCTGAAAATACGGTTTTGTTGTTGGGGAATCTTTGGAGACTCAACAAGTTTATCTTAGAAACCAGGATGGTTATTGGGGGGGAACAACTTCAGAGAAATCAGATCTTGAAACCTCTTGTATTTGATCACAGCCAAGAGAATTAATCTCTCTATTATGACAGCATTGTTACTTTTGCTTCTTCATGTAGACAGAAGAACAGCAAAATACAATGCTAGCGTTAGTGTATGGTTTTAAACCCCCTGTCAGATCCTTGGTAAGCACTAAAGTATGAATGTCCCACTCCTTTTTAAATTTCTTCATTATACTTAATTTCTTTAATGTTCTGTCCCTGGTAACAATGTGTATGATGTAGCTTCTCCCACTGCAGGGATATTGCTTTAGTGTCTAGAAGTATTTAGATTACAATACTTTTTTTTTTCTTTTTTTAATTTTCTTTTCCAAAAGATTTGTGTCCTGGTTTCTTATGTTTAATCATTTCTCCCTTTAGATCCCTCTAGCTGAGATGGAGGCTCTATCTCTGACGTCAGATATTCTCTCTGAAAAGTCCTGGTCCTTAGCTCTGACGGATGACTCTTTTCCTGATGACATTAACACACACTTACTTAATGCTCTGGAAAGCAATGTACATACACTGGTTGCTGTGTAGTCTGATGTTTACAGGGTTCGAAATACTGCTCCCATCTCTCTGCACCTGCCTAATGGCATTTCCAGTTCCAGCCCCTTCCCAAATAACACCAACCTCTTCCCTGAACAGGATGCTGTCCTTAATGCCATTAGGTCCTGGGTTTTGTCACTTTTGTCCACAATCTTGGCTCCTTTTGAGGAATGAGTGGTTATTTCAATTTTTCTTTTGGTGTCTTATGTATAAACAAAGTGTTTTCTACAAGTAATAAATAGTAAAAAAATAAAAGGCTTTGGAAAGCATCAAGGTTGAAATTTCCTCCCCATCTGAAACAAATCAGTGATGCTGCGTGAAGAGACACCCATGAGCTAATGACCCATGTCCTCTGCTGAAGGGTCAGCCCCAACACTTTTCAGTTTGGAGTGGATTTTTGTCATTATGAACACAGGCACCACAAGGCTTTTTGCATGATTGGTGCCAGACTGTTTCTTTTACAAATAACAAATGGGGATCTCTCCAAGATGATACTTGTTTTGCAAATTCTTTCTAGCAGTCACTATGCTGAAAAAAAAATTAAAATTGACTATTCAGTGTTTTTTTTGACTGACATAACCAGTATTTTGAACCCTGCCTTCACCATCTCCTCTTTGAAACATTAGACATTTTTAGCTGTGTAGCAGTCAAGTGCTTTTCTCTGCTGTACAACAGACATAACTCCTTTCCCAAAATTTTAGATCATTCTTTGTTGTTGTTCATGTACCTACCTTTGGATGTTTGTGTTGTTCATAAATTTTCTGCCATATTAGTTGACTGTCATCCTAATTAGCACTTACTTGAGAAAAATCTCTTAAACCGTGACAATATTTCCCATCATGCTTCATGGCATCCTGTGCAAAAGATTTTGTAAACTCTGTTTTACTTCTTGTACAAGGCTTTTTGTTTCAAAATTAGTATGGAGAGTTGGACAGAGGAGAAACCCTCCTAGTTTTGAATCAGATTGGACAACCTTGTTTGACAGCACTGCAAAGTCTCAAAGGTATAGCCAGGAAAGATGTTTTTTCTCCCCTCTCCAAAAAAAAGCAAAACTGTGTTGAACACAGAGTTTTGTGAATTTTTATCAATACCAAAAAAGTTTTTGGTCGCAACAGTTGCCCAAACCCCTGAAAAACTGCAAGCTTTCATTGAAATCTCTTCTAAATGCAATATTTTTACACTTCATTTAGATGTGGCTTTAGTTTAAAAATATTTGGATTGGAGTTTTTTTGTTTGGTTGGTTGGTTGGTTTAGGTTTTGGTTTTGTATTGTTTTTGGGTTTGTTTTCTGGTTTGTTTTTTGGGTTTTTTTTTGTTCAAGGAAAACTTGGATTTGATTTTCAGTCAAGCCAAAACATGTTTTTACAAAGTACCACTGAACCAAAAAGTCATGTGCTCCCACTGCTCTGTAGCCTGACCTGGAAAGATAATTTTGCAGCCATTTTCAATGGTTTTCATGAATTTCACTCATGAGATTTCCCCCAAGATGATCCAAAAGTGCAAATAACCTATACTGGATCTGGTCAGTGAACCTAAAGATTCACTGAAGGTTGGATTTGGATGGGGTCTCAAATCCAAGTTCTCATATTAAGATTCAAATGGGTCTGAGTTTGAGATCTCAGGTTTCAGGCCACCTTTTCTGCTTTAAGCTCAGTAGTATGACAGCAAAACAGCATGAAGTAGGTAGAAGGGGAAGGCAGGGAGGGACAGAGAGGTTCCCAAATCCAAACTCCCAGCTTTACCAGCATAGGTTTTGCACTCCTTCCCCTAGCTGTATCAGGAGATTGCAGACTCCCTTATCTAGTCTATGTCCAAGCTCTATCCAAACCAGCAGTTTCCCAAGGACTGAAATAAATGCTGTGTGGCAGTGCAGACCTGTTTTGTTCATTAAATTTGCAACGGTGATCTCCTTTTCTTTTTTTCTCTTCCCCGTCTTTTCTTCTTTTTTTTTTCCCTTTTTTTTCCTCTTTTTTACAAATTCCTTTTAATCTCATCCGGTTTCTTGTGTAAATAAATGCCGTAGTGAAATTTTGTTTTTAATGACTGAAGGATAAAATTGGGATCAAAAAAATCTGTGTTGATTCCAGAAAACCTGTAATGCACTGAGTAAAGGGAAAAATTTTTAGAAAATAAGATCTAAAGTTTTCCAAGAATGATCAGCCAAATACTGTGCTAGACTACAATGGCACAAACTTACTCCTGTGTTTTTCACTTGAGACATTTTAACAATTAAATAATTGTTTCATTAGAAATACACTGGAAAGATGACTTTGCTTCCATTTTTTTGAATACTCTCCAAGACAATAACACCCAAGAACATTTCTGGGATGGAGATATTTTCTTATGAAATCAGACCTGAATCCACTCAATATTGCCTCTGGGGCTGCCCATTCCAAGAGTCTCTTTGGCTGTAAAAATTCCACAGTCAACATATATACAATAACCCTTGCCTGCATTAGATCCCTTCTAATTAGAGAATGGCTTACACCCTGAAGGAGTAGGTTTAGATATCCTTTTCAATAAAATAGGTTTAGTTATTCATTATGTGAGAAGAAAATCCAATAAAATTGTGCTGTGAGCCAGAACAGAAAATATTTTTTATAAACTAGTTTTTGCATTTGGGTTGGGATTCTTTTGTTTGTGTTTCTTTCTTTTATTGTCAGAAGAGGAAACTACTCACCTTTGCAAAAGCCTGCCTTGCTGATGAGGGCACCTAGAGAGGGTCAAAGTTCTGCCAAGCATGTGACCTTTGCTGGCCTTGAGGCATGATGCCTTCTTTGCATATCTCTGAAATAGTCATGGTTTATTCCTACGTTGTGGCTTCCTGTTTCTGTGGTCCATCGTGTGAGAGTTTATTGACAACCCCAACAAAGGGGGATGGCTCCCTGATAGACCCATTCGTGCACCCTGTGCATGCCCATCGTGCCATCCTGGTTGCAATGGCTGTCGCTCGCGTTTCTGGGTACTTCTCCTCTTTCCCATCCTCCCATGCCTGCCTTCCTCACATTTTTCTTCCCCTCAGGCTGATCTCCGCTCCAAGGACAACACGCTGACCCTGTCCCCCAGCAAGGACCTGCTGAGCGTGAGGAAGCCCTCGGTGGGACGCACCCACTCCTTGCCAAATGACAGCTACATGTTCCAGCCACCCTACTCCAGCCCCTGCCCTGCCTCCCTGGGCGACAGGAAACCGGCACATCACAAGTCCCAATCAGGTACACGTCTTTCAGCTGGGACAAGAGTAGGATTTTCCAATAGAGCAACAGTTGTGGTTTCCCAAGCTCTTCAGCAGGAAGGAGAAAATTGCCACTGGTTTCCAGTCGTGTGTTTAGACCTGTGGAATGGCTGTAAAAAGACCCTCCACAACTTGCAAAGACCCTCCACAATTAACAGAGCCCTTTTTAAGATAACTCCTTTCCTCAGAATTTTTTGGCAATGTGACAATGGCCTGGCTCAACACTGATTGTCTCCTGCCTGGTTCCCTAAGGTCACAGTCCCTACAGCCCGGGCTCCATCTGCCCCATCGGGCCCCAGGGGAGAAATCCCACTTAGAGAAATCTTTCCTCCTGTCTGTTTTTTGCAGCAGTACCTGTTCGGAAGCTCTGTCTGGGAACATCTATGAAAGATGGGAAGAAGGTGTCTCTAAATGCCTATAAAATGAACATAAATGTGCTGAATTGAGAGACGTGTTGGTGTGAGATGAATGGGAAAATTAGAGAGTGTGGAATTGTTCTTCGCAGTGTGCATTGTTGGGATATATTGGAGCTAAATTCAGAGATATTCTTAGGTACGGGGAGGACTCTCCCTGCCTGCACCTCTGTCCCTGTGCTTGCAGCTGCCTCCCAGGGCTTGTCCCTATGCCCCCAGTTCTTCTGCCTGCCAGGGGTTACCTGGGGCTGAGAAGTGAATAGAACCACCTTTAATTTGTCTGTACCTGCCATCATTTTAGAAATTTGTCACCAATAAGACAGGGAAGTTTTTACAAGCATTGCCATTTGAAAGCCTCTAAGCAAAACATAATTTCAGCAATGTTCAGAATGGTAGGAGATTTGAACAGCTTAGATATAAGATGTTGAAATTTGCATAGTAATAAGAATTTGGATGAATAGCAACTGTTGAACAGAAGCAAAAAAATATGTGGGCACAAGGAAGGAAGATGAATCTGGTGTTGTGAGAAATCTCTGCCACAATACACCATTTTCAAGGTCAAGAGTGGTGTTTTGAAGAACCTGTTTGCACATAATGCTAATGGTGCAGCTAAAATCCCATTGAAAGCATTAGCAAATCTCCCTTTACCTTCAGTCTTGCTAGAATTTATGGGTCTCTGTAACAGTCAAGAAATTCCTGATGACACGAAAGAATCATGTTTACTGCAGAGGGAATTTCCAGTGCTTCACTGTTGATCCTCAGTTGGGATGTATTTGCACTGTCTTGAACAAAAACTACATCAGCAAGGGACGGGGTAATTTATGAGTCCCTTCTTTTTCAAAATTTCACTTCCCAGTTTCAATTTGGAGAACCTGAATAGCCCTATCCAACAGCCCTGGCTTTCTGGGGACAGGTATTGCACCCTTGTAAATCCACAGGAACAACTGTTCCACTGAGGTGTAGCAGAAATACTTTGGAGAGGTAAAGTTGATGTCTTATAACCACAATAAGCAATTAAACCCTTTGTGTTTTTCTCCTGCTGGTGAAATCATCTTAAGCAGGCCAGAGTGCTAGGAGGTGTCCCCAGATTCTGACGTATCACTGTCCTCTTCCACCTACAATGTCACTGCTTTTCAGGGTGGGGGAAGTCACCACTACCTGTTTACAGTTTGTAATATTATAGAGTGCAGTGAAGACAGCAGGAGGTGCCAGGCGCCTCTAATAAATCACCACAACCAAGCCATAATATTTCAAGCTGAGAAGGTTTTGTTGTCAGAAACACTGGCACTTGCAGGAGGCATTTGTTTGAATACTCCTTGGTAATGGGGCTGTTGCTCTGGGAAAGATTCCAGGACAAATGAGATTCTCTGGGATGTGGTCCAGATTAAATGAATTGTTTTGAAAAACATTGAGCCTGTGTGTGAGGGGAGCACACAGAGTTTCAAACCTTTTAGAAGTAGTAGCCAGCAACTATGAAGGGTCAGGAAGAGGCTGGAGAGTATGTGTTTCCTTCTTCTGGGAGGCTTTGTAACACTAGCCTTGAGAGCTGCCAGGTGCTGTTCCCTTTCACTCATTTCCAGTGTGTGCATGCTGTTTTGGAGATCCCAACAGTCAGTCTCCATGCAGGTTCAGGCATGGGGGCACCTTCTAGAGCCTTTCAAAGTCAGATGTTTGCAGCGCTCAGAAGCGAGGCTGCCTGTGTATTTATTGGCCCAAAAGCAGAGATGCAGGAATTGCCAGTTCAGACGAACTTGTAGTTCCTTGTCTTCTGTTCTCAACAGGAGTTAGTCCCATTTGTATCAGGGGAAAATGCCAAGAATATGAAATAGACAATACTGGAGTAATTTATTAGTAGATGAGATTTTTTTTCCGAGTTCTGGAGAGCCAGTTGCTGAATTCAGTGGTTTCGCTGTGCCTGTCTGATCCAAGGTGCAGCAGAGCAGTTTTCCCTGAGAGGTCACTGAGGTTGGGACACAACCCTTGGATGAACATGTCCCATTTCTGCCTCTTCTGCCCCTTGCAAGGTTCAAAGGCATCGGTGCAGTCGCAGCCGGCAGACACCAGCTCCCTCCTGCAAATCCCAAAGGACCATTTCCACCATGTAAGAAGAGCTCAAGACCATTTGGTGGGGGAGAGCAAGCCCCGGGTCTCCCAGCAGGCACACTCCCCTTCTGCTGAAAGGCTGCTCCGCAGACAGGTAAGCAGAGTTATGATCATAAACCTGCAGGGCTTTTATATTGATGCATTTCCTGGTGAACCATGCTTTAAATTCAATGAGGGATTCACAGAAAAACCTCCAGAGAACTGTAATTCTCCTACAGAAATAACAAAATGGTTGATGGTTTTTGATCTGAAAGCCATCCAGGAGTCTCCAAAGAATGTGCATGATGAGTATCATGTCCTTTGGCAACATGCCTAAATGTTCTCCACATTGTTAATGCTTTATTTTTTTTTATCCTCTTCATAAATGCAGCCAAATGCTCCCCAAGGGCTCATTGGGGTTGAGGAACTCATTCTTAACTGCTGTGATTTTTTTTGGTGCTTGAAAGGACACAAGGATTGCAGGCTGCATCCCAGGCCACCCCTCCTCTGACTCCTCTGGTTTTCCAAAAGAGGAGAATTGTTTCATGGAAATTGATTATCTCATATGCAAAACCATCATGAGAAGCATACTGGTTTTACAGTGAGAATTGAAAATTAAAATATTTTTTCATCAACTGTGAGCTCTTAAAAAGTTTGACTTTATGCACAGCAGAACATATTTTATTTTACAGCCAGTTTTATCTCTGGTTTTTGCCTGGCATTGATTTAAATCCTGATTCAATCAAAGATCTAAGGGATCTAATCAAAGATTCCAGTCTGGTTGATTGGAAACATAAGTTAGACTTATCTTTTTTTAGTAGAATACTTAAACTTGTGCTTCACTCTTACATTTTTAAGCATATCTCAATGATTGTGCAGCTGGACTGCGACCAGAAGCACATCTGATTCAAAAACTCTGCTTTATTCAGTATTTCCATGCCTGCTTTTACATACACAGAGGGGATCAGTTCTATTTTTTCAAAAGCAATTTCTTTCCCATATAAAAATATTGCCATTTCTTTCATCTTTTAATCAACATTGACAAATTAGACAGTTGATTCATTAAGCTCTAAAAATGGATGTGAAGTACCAAGGTTAACAATTACATTAGTCTGTAATACTAAATTGGCATAAGAAATTCCTTGCATGTATTCATTTGCATGGGGTTGGCCAGCTATCCCAATCACCACTAATGGGGAAACTAATTGATGTCATGATTCCAGTTCATAACCACTTTCTCTTGCTTTCTAATGAATAACAGACTCATCCTTTTGAAGCAATCTAGCCAGAATAAATTACCATGTTAGCCATCTTCTCCAGTGTAATTTTGTTCACATCTTTGACGGCTTCTTTTTGTAGACCTTTTCATATGTTTAAGTCAATTTATTGCCCTCCTTTCCTCCCTCTCCCTGCTCATGCAGTGACATGAACATGCTCGTGGAGTGACAGGTCAGAGAGCAAAGAGTTTTATGGCAGTGAGCAGATACAGTCCATTGGCAAACCCATTAGGGGTTGCCTTGGGCAGGGTCCTGAGCAGCAAGGAGCTCCCAGTCTGGCTAATGGGAGCAGTGAGGTTGTTCTGGTGATATTGCTGTTACTGTTAATTGCAGTCTAGATGGCCAGACACTGGGAAACTTGGTCCTTTAAAAGGCAAAATTCTCTTTACAGCCAGCACTTCTGCTTTCTCAAGTGCTCTCTACTTCACTCCTTTTTATTGCTACCAGTAGTATCTCACGAGCACATCAAATAGCCCACACTGGCAAAGCAGTTTGGTTTTCAGTACCCATTTATCCTTATCTTTACATATACTGCATGCAATTCTGATTTGGCTTTTTTTTTCCTTTTCCTTTTCCTTTTCCTTTTCCTTTTCCTTTTCCTTTTCCTTTTCCTTTTCCTTTTCCTTTTCCTTTTTCTTTTCCTTTTCCTCTTCCTCTTCCTCTTCCTTTCCCTTTCTTTCCACTCATGCCCTCTCCTCTCCTGAATCCATAATAGATAAACCTTGTCCATCACATACCCGGTCCTTGCACTTTCCCTGAGCATTAAAACCTGTGTGTTTAACCTCCCTTTCCCTCCAGAGTACTGGAGAGCAGGCACAGCCCCCAGTAACTTCCAGTTTAGACTCCGGAATGTTTGACAATTAGCGATGCGCTTGCAGAGGAAGATGAGTGGATCGGATGCTTTGGGAAAACATTCGTGCTGAGGATTGCAGTGCATGGCACAAAGCCTTTTCTCCAGAGGAATTCTACCTGAAATTAAACCTATATTGATTTTGTAGTTCCATGACTCTGTATCAAAGGTGTAGCCCACACCAAGCTGTGGCTGCTACAGGTGTACACCCCTCTGAGATGGCAGAGGGTCCTTTTCTTTTTCAAACAAACCATTAAAACCAGTAAAACATTTGTACTTTTGCTACTAACAACAACCACAGATGCCTGTATCATAGAGAAAGAAAGAGCTGGTGGTGACTAATACAGTCGTGGTGTGCAACACAGGTTGGTGTGCAAGCAAAAGTAATGACAACAATTACTTTTTGCTTCTGTATTCAATTTCTGTGTGGTCTGTGTCTCTTTTCAGGATATGAGCATGATTTCTTCTCCCAAATACTCATTAAAACTACTGGTGCTGAGGAGACCAGAATAACTTCACTCCTGACTGATTAGTTGCCAGCATTATGCTGTGAAATTTTAACTAGAAAGGATTCACCAGCCCTGGATGAAATTGTTTGCCATATTAAATATTCTCAGAGCTGTTCCCATTGACAAAGGGAGCGCAATGTGCAGATGCTGCATTAGACTATGGTGTTTCTGTGCACACATGGACACACTGCAGCTGATGAGAGCTTTGCTGGATAGAGATCATTTGGCTCAAATGATTCTTGTGGGACAATATTTATATAAAGTGTATGATCATTTTGGGGTGATTTGTCACAAAGTATTCCTTAGCATGAGGAATTTCATAATTTCATCTCCTTACAGTTTTCTAAAGGACTGGGACCAGGTGTACACATTTCTTCCAAATTTCCCTGTAAAGATTTTTATCTTTATGATCATTGAAAGTCTTGTCAAATAGGTACTCTGCCTTTAAGGGCCAGTTAATGCAGCTGATTTATAAAGCCTTTTGACAATGCCTTTTGACAAATGAAAAGGCAAAGCCTTCAAAACATGCCCAAGGTTCCCTCTACCAGCAGGCACTGATGCTGTGTAAGGCTCTAGACAGCCAAGGCAAAATGTTCCTTAGGAAGCCTGAACTTAAGCATCAGAATTAATTTTAATAATTACTTATTATTATTATTATTGTTATTATTATTAGTCCAGCTTTGGACTCCAGTGTTTCCAGTTCCTGCCATAAGATGGTGCAGAGTTGTGGCTCCAGCCTAGGGACCAAGGCCAGGGACAGGCTGTTGCCTTGATGTTGGCACACAGCAGGGTTGCTCTGGTGTTGCTGGCTCTGGGGATCCTATTCCAGGCCCTCAGCATCACCTGAGCTAGAGAAGGGAATACACAGGCTCACTTGCACATCTTTCTCTCCTGCTCACACCTGGGCTGTTGAAATTATCGAGGGCTTTGCTGTAGACCTTCATCCTTTGCATAACAAGAACATGAGTAAGTTTGGGTGGGGGCATTCTGGTTTTGCAGCCCTCCATCCTTAGAGGAGAAAGCTAAAGATCAACCATTTAGGAAGAGTGAATGGCTGTCACACAGGGACAAACCCACAGATCCCTGACAATGGGAATTGGTAGAACCCACAACACAGGTTGTTATAGGAGCCAATGGGTCTGTGCTGAGGGATTTCAGCAGAGCTGAGTGCCCTGTAAATGCTGTGCCTTGCCTGTACTAACCTTTGTTTGGTCTGTCTCTCTCACCTGGCAACTCCTCTCCTCCCCAACCCCTCTGCGCTCTGATACAGATGGCTATAAGGAACGACTCTCTGGATAGCAAGGAGAATCTCCACACCGAGGTGAGTGAACTCTCTGACCCAAATGTTCCCACTGTGCCCAAGGAGGAGTCACCAGTGGCTCTGATGCCCTCAGAAGTGAATGACTTGGCTGCCTGGCGTCGGGCGAGTGTCCATACACAGCAGCATTCCCACAATCAGTATAATATTTCAAAGCAGGCACCAGCATCCTGTGCTTGTGCAGACTCGTATCAGGAGACCCCTGAAGATTCAATGGACCAAGAAGTATCTGAAATAAACAGCTCCTCAGAACCTTTCACTTCAGAAACTTGCACAGCCTCGAGTGCCGGTTCGGAGGGTCAGCCTCTCACACCTAAGAGGAACGTGGGCAATACCGCCAACGTGATACTGAAGGACCTGAAGAAATACCACAGTGTAGACACCCAGGGTCTGCTAAAAAAACCGCCCTCTTGGTTAGATGATCAAAGGAGACATTCAATAGAAATTTGTTCCATAGAAAACAGCCCTCAGCACCATTCCACATCCAGCTCTTCTGGCTTTATAAGTCAGATGGTCAGTGAAATGGAGTGCTTGCAAGGTACACGGCAGAAGAAGAAACTGAGCCCTCCCTGTATATCTATAGATCCACCTGACGGGCAGAGTTTGGTACCTAGGGGACCCCACAGCATCTCACCTGCCAGTGGAGACGTTTGCTTGAGGAGGCGTGCTGCATCCTGTGAGTCCAAGGATTCGATGGATATAGGGGATTCACTGCTTCCAGACAGTATGTCAACATCTCCTACCCCAAAGAAAGACTTGTTGACACTTCCTAGCTTTTCCTTTGATCAAACGGAAATGGACCCCTGAGTTACTTTTCTGTTGGTGCCAAATGTCTTCTTCCTTTCATGTAATAGAAAAAAAAATTTAAAAACTCTGTACTCCAAAATGGCACTGGGTAAAAAATTTCCAAAGAAAGATTAAAGAACAGCTGGTTAAAAAAGTGATTAACCTATATCACGCTTACTTAAGCATATGTTCTGCTTAGGTAAAAGCAATACAATGTGCAGAATCTATATGTATATTATATTTTATTAAATTAATTGAATCTAGTATCACGGGATGTAGTACATTTTGTGACTAAAGACTCATTTAATTTTCTCCTATTTTATGTATTTCGGAATATTTCTGAGATAAAGTTGGTTTTTATGAATATTTTAACCTAAAAAGTATATATTTAATCCCTTCTTCTTTTTTTTTTTTTTCTTTTGTTTTGGCTTTTTTTGTTCGGGTTTCATTTTGTTTTTCAAAGCACAAAATGTAGCCAATTAGTGCATTACAGAGGAAATGTATCCCACAGTCAGCAGTAAATAAGGATTATTTAATGTAATTTATTTTTTCCCTTGAACTTCAATGATATTCCGGAAAAACAATTGTTTGTGTAGTACAGAAACGCAGCCACAATTTTTTAACACAATGTTCCAATCTTGCATAAAATTGACATTCAGAGTATGAAAGCAAGTGCTCAGACCCAGAAAGGTCCAACATGCTGGTGTCTGAAGACAGTGAAGGCAGAGCCATTCAACAGTACAAGATATTGAATTATGAAAGGATCATAGTGGATGTTATAGATAATCCACTGGCAACTCACAAAATCATGTCAATGGTTCATTTTCATACATTCCTAGGAAACAGACAATGGAGGCCTGTGGTCACTTGCGAGATGTTTTTGCAGTGTCTCCAGGATGGACTTTTTATTTTGCTGAGTTTTACACCTCCCTCATCCCTCTGTTCTTAGTGGAGCTCCTCCTCTCTGCACTCTGTGGAAAGGAGAATGCGATCAAGTTTGAGACTTGCAGTGGGTGAAATCAGGGCAGACATGGCACAACAATGGGCTTAAGCATATGCCTAAAGTTAAGCTCTCGCCTAGAATGCCTGGAGGTTGATCATGTTAAAGTAATTTTTGAAAATTAAAATCATATGCTCATGTTCTACTGAATCAAGGCACTTCTGCAAGTTATTTTACAGATTACATGGAAGAAAGTCTGCAAGTACTGAAAGGACTGCTGATTTTCAGTAAAAATAGCCAGGTATTTTGCTATCACTGCTAGAGTTAATTTACATGACCCCGACTGCAATTTTATTTCCAATCTATCAATAGCCTTAAGCAGCAACATGATGATACAAAGTGGATAAACCCAGAATTCATGTCCTTATTTTATAACATCAATCATCTCAAAAATTACCTGTTTACTCCTGTGCTAACGTCCTCTGCCAAAAGCAATCTGTAAAACTGGACAGCACAGCCTGAAAACCACTCGAGGTTGGCCCCATTCAACACCTCATGACTGATGGAAGCCAGACATTAACTCCACTCCACTTCCATGAAATCACATTAAGATGTAAGCTAAATTAGACTGCAGGCATGCTTTGAAGTGTGCCAATAGTCACAGGCTTGAAACCAAGTCCACAGATCGTGCCAGCACAGGCAGGAGGAGGATTTGTGCTAATTCTGTCAGTCGGGAGTTTGTAATTTTTTGAGAACTACCAATCTTTGCAAATCACTCCAACATGCTGATGTACAGCCTTTTATCCATTCAGAAATTAGGCTGTTTCCACCACATGTATCTGCATTAGCTTGGAGTGTACACACAAGGAGAAGATGCTGTTCATACCCTACAGCCTATGTGAGGTCCTAAGCCCCTTTATTTTCACTTGAGGATGTTTACTCCATAAACAATCCCTACTGATTTACATGTCCAGGAGAAATGCAAGAGCTTTCAGCAGGAAGTCAGGCGATCAGTGTATTTGAAGTAGGTGGATTAACATTCTGTACTATTTAGTGCAGTTAGATTAATTCTTGGCTGGGACATTTTTCCCCTCTTCACTACAGGCCCATTTGGAGCCCACTCTCTTTGGTATGCCAGCCCAAATCCAGTGTTAAGCCTGTCTAAAGCAATGATTTCAAACAAACCTTTCATCAGTTCTTCCCCCAGATCATATTTAAGGAAATAATAAAATTACAGTGCATTAAGCCTGAGAAAAATTCTTAATCCCTTTTTGGTTTTACACCCATAATGAGCCTAGCTTTTCCTTTTACATGTGCTAAATAGCTTGGGAAACTAGCTAGGCCACTAAAATTGCCATCCCTGGTTCCTCAATGATTAGGATTGTGTTCATATTGCTGGAATGATGCTACTTTTCAGATCCTTCCTTGCAAAAAACCCACCGAACATTTTAGCTTGAAATCATGGCAAAAAACCAGTGATGTGATGTTAATCCAAATGTTCAACTCCAAATGTAACAGAAAGCCTAAAGGCTCTTCTATTTTAATGCTTGGGGTCTATTGACCAGGTTTGTGGAAGTGACAAAAAAGTTTACATCATACTCACTAAAGACTAGCCAATAAAAAGACTAGAATATTCACTAAAGACTAGCCAATAAAAGATACTCTATGATGATGCTTTCAGGACAAGAAATACATGTAAAATAGATTGTTTTCTAAACCAGATAAGTTTTTTCTAGATGCCCTTTTGAAAGACAAATACAAATGTACTGCAGCGCGTGCAATTATACTCAAATAATTTTAAATACCTTCAGGGGGGTTTTATAGAATTTGACTTTTTTAAACAAATGTACAAAATCCACAGGAATTCTATAGAATGGTTATGTTGATAGAATTTTTTATATTTTTGTAGAAATCTGTAGAGAAATTGTTAAAAGTCTGCACAGCATCTTAGCAACAGAAGCAGGTCTTATTTTCGAGTTTCTTTTCATAAACCTGAAGCCAGGCCTGCTGTGTTACAACACTAGAGAGTTAGTTTCATAGCCTGCATCCAGATTGTGTTCGGAAGTCAGCAGCTAAGCTGAAGTTCCATAATGTTGCAGTGCTATTACTGTCCAAGAACTGTACCCACATAAACCACACCCCCCCTCCCCACAAAGCTCAGCCCCTGTCCATGGTGAAGTACTTGCATGGCTCTCCAGCTCATTCAAGCACACCAGCACTTTACTACTGTGGATTTACTGTATGCAGATGGGAGGAGGATATTTTGTTATTGCCTATCTGACACAATGGGGGAAAAGAGATTGCAGACGTGTCTGGAAAAATGTAAATTCCATTCTTGCAACCCCTCACACATAGAAGTGATTTTTCAAAACTTGGTTAGAGGTTTGTACTGTAGATATTTTGGAGGAGGGCAAAGAACACTGTTTTTGACTTCTGTGGATTGCATTTAGAACTAGGTGTGTTCAAGGAGAAAATAAAAAGCAAGAAAAAAAACCAACAAAAGCATTACCACTGTAAATTAGGCTATGCCCCAGTCTCCCCTTTTCTGCCCCTTTGGCTATAATAACCCATGTACACTATTACACAAGATGAGTAGAGTAGGTGCAGTACCATAGCAATGTCCATAACAATCTAGTATATATGACAGAACTTTGTATTTAATAGTTAATATATTGTTATACTGTATCAGGTATATAGGCCAAAACAAGGTCTTTTGGTCAGGGGAACAAAAGGTGGTACTCATGGGAAAAATTGCATTTGGATTTGAAAATTGGAAAAAGGATTGAATCCTTTTTTTTTTTTTAAAGGAAAAAAAGAAGAAAAAAACAAGTGTAAATCTTTACAACTGACAAAAACAAATGTGTCCTATTAAAAGCTTTTGAAAAGAAAAACAACGGTGCATTTCCCTTTTTTTTGTTGTTGTTGCTGATGATAATCTGTATCACTCCAGGCAGTCAAGCTTTGGTCATGTTTTAATTGTGAACAGTTGGAGAAGGTATCAGATAGCAGCGGCAGCCAGGAGGCTGGAAGGAAGACTGGGAAATTATGGCCCTTTGTGGAGCAGTTTAATGTGGCTGCAAGCAAATCTGGCCCTGGACACTGCCCGGGGTGTGCAGAGTGACAAGCAAGACAATCGGCTGTGCCCTTGTGGATCCCTCTGCCCTGGCAGGAACAGCTGTGTGCAAGGCTTGAGGATGTCAGGACTGCAGCAGAGAGAGCTGCAGTCAATGGGGAGAAAGGACCGAGGAGAAGGGACAGATCTGGTTTGTCTGTGAAGAGGAAGATGCTGGACTTTTTCACTCATTTACATCTTTGGGATTTCCAGCCTGAAATCCAGCAGCATCTCCTGCTGTCATTTAACTCCCTGCAAAGCAGGAGTTGGTGGGCATGGCACTGCCTGGGGGCTGAAGGGCAGCAGGGGCTCCGAGTTCAGGTACTGCTTAGGTACCACCAGAAACATTTCACAGAATGGTTTGAGTTGGGAGGGACTTTAGAGCTTATACAGTCCCACCCACTGCCATGGGCCATGACACCTTCCACTATCCTAGGCTGCTCCAAGCCCTGTCCAACCTGGCCTTGGACACTTCCAGGGATGGGGCAGCTGCAGCTTCTCTAGGTAACCTGTGCCAGGGCCTCCCCACCCTCACAGGGAAGAATTTCTCCCTACTGTCTAACCTAACCGTGCCTTCCTTCTGTTTGAAGCCATTCCCCCTTTTGTCATTACAGGACCTTGTTAAAAGGGTCTTCAGGGGTTTTTAGTGAATGACCTGTGTAGCTCCTAACATGAAATCTCCTCTCCCATGGGGAGCAGCCACTGGAGGGAGGAACCAGACACTGGGCACTCTGCAGCCCTGCTCCTCACTGCCTGGAATGATCTGGTTTCTCTGCAGCAGGAGAGACCCTAAATCAACATCCAGACCAGTTTTGCTGTCTAGAGGATGTTTTGATAAAGTAATCTCTCAGTAAAAAACAGCAGGAAGGATACTAGTTTTTTAAACAGAGGGAAAATGTGGATCTGTTAAAAATCCTGTGCAAATCCACTCCAGGTGAGCTCTGTGATATGTCTGTGTTGTCCAGGCTGCGGGGCCAACCACACCAGGCTGGAACCACTGAAATGCCTTCCTATCCCTCCGATCCTGGAGGATCCACAGGGCATTAAGGTAAGCTGGGCTGAGGCAAAGAAGCAGAACCTCTTACAGGCTCAAGTACCTCACACCTCTCTGCTCTCGGGTGAGTTCAGTTCCTTATGGGTAACAACAAATCACTCACTTTCCAACATTGGGTTTCAGAGGAGCTTGTGAGAGCTTCTTTCTCTTCTCTGTTTCATGAGTGTTCCTGTATGAAGCTCTCCTGCTGAGTTTTGCTGTGGTTTTTCAAAGGCTCCAACCCAGGTTGGCTGCTTATGGGTGTGCTCTCAGTTTCTTGAGCTTGGGCATGGCACTTTGTTATTCCATTTCTTGAGTAATTGGGATGACACATGGAACCAGGTTGCCTTCTATGTAATGGTAACCATGCCTAGGGAAGCAGAACTTTGAACTTATTTTATTTCTTGGTTAACTTAATTTATTTCTTGGTTAACTTAATTTATTTCATGGACAGGTGACCATGTCCTGCTTCAGCAGAGCAGTGTCCCACTGTGTGCACACCACATCCCTCAGCCAGAGCTCTGCTAAGCCTTTCAAGATGAGAAATACGAAAGGCTTGTTTGTACCTTCTGTATTTCAGGCATTCCAGAGATACAAACTGAGACACAGAAACATGTTTAAAATGTGACCTGCACTAAAATCCCCTCAAAATAAAGTAGAAAAAAACAATTTAAAGAGATGGCTCCCTTTATCACCACCAGCACCGTGTAAGGGGCCCGCAGTGACCAGCTGACAGAAGTGAGGATCCTGCAGATCAAAGGGTTAAGGCCAGGGAAGTTTTGGGGGGACCAAGCCCTACTGCCCGGAGTTGGGCGAGCGTCCGACGGCGGCGATGTCCCACAGGCACGGCGGGAGCGCCGGGCGCGCTCCAAATGCGGCGTTTTGCTCCCACCTAGTGGGCGTGGGGCGAGGGGTCGGGCGAGCTGCCCCCCTTACCGGGGCTGGGACCGCCTGTTACCGCGAGAAGGCTCAGCAGGACCTTCTGCCCTTCTGCCGCCCGTCAGGTGCTGTGTTCCCGGCTTGATGCTGCAGAAACAGCGCAGGATCGGTATGTCTGTGTTCGGCATCACAGAACCGTTCAGGTTGGAAAAGCCCTCTAACATCATTGACTTAACCTGACACTGTCAATGCCACCACTAAACCATATCCCCAGGTGCCACATCTACTTGTCTTTCAGATGCCTCCAGGGATGGTGACTCCACCACTTCTCCTGTTCCAGTGCCTTAGCACCCTTTCAGCGACACTATCTTACCTAAGATCTAATCTAAACCTCCCTGGCACAAGTTGAGGCCATTTTCTCTCATTCTTTTTCTTGTTACCAGGAGAAGGGACTGACCCCCACCAGGCTGCAAGGGAGTTGTAGAGAGTGAAAATGTTCCTCCTGAACCTCCTTTTCTCCAGGCTGAGTCCCCTCAGCTCTCTTAGTTCCTCATCAGACTTCTACTTCCCCAGCTTGCTTCCCTTCTCTGGACACCCTCCAGCCCCACAATGTCTTTCATGTAGTGAGAGGCCCAAAACTGACCCCAGAATCTGAGGTGTGGCCTCACCAGCACTTAGTACAGGGGTATGGTCACTGCCGTGATTCTCCTGGCCACTCTGTTGCTCACACAATAGATAGGCTCAGATTTTACCTTCTTGGCAAAACAGTTTCTAATTCTGAGGAGATTTGCAGTCACTGAATTTATAAAAATCCCAATTATGGGAGGAGAGGAAGGATTTCTCTCACTGTGGCAGAGCCCTGTGTGTTTGGCACTGTGCAAGATGCTCAAAGCCACCACGTCCCTCACATCCACCAGCACTGCTGCTCCCTGGCTGCTTGTGCAAAACCCAGGGAGACAACGACCCATCCTGGGGTTCTCTGGCTTCTCAGAGGCTGTGGCAGCACCCGAGAGGTGTGCTTGTCCCTTCACATCCTTTTAAACACATGTGCAACACAGTGCAGGTTCCCCTGCGGAGCTGTGCACTCAGAGCAGCTCCGATCCATCCACAGCCTGCGAGCTCTAGAGGGCTGTTTAACCTCTGCTCGGCCCAGTGTGGGAGGAGGGGGAGGATCAATCCAGCCCTGTGTCATCGCTCAGGGTTTGCGGTTTGGCCGGGTTCATGCTGAGTGCCTGTCACTAGATGGCAATGCCACGAAGTGGGAAGTCCCGCCGGCAGATTTGTGAGCACGAGCTCAGGCTGCACATAGGTCCCCGAAACCTGCAGTTCCTGTTTGCTTTGGTGTGGTCATCGGCGAAAGCCTCGCTGGCATTTTCACAATTGAGGGTGATTGGACCTTAAGTTGGTTTTCACATGTTGTATTCAATGCTTTAGTTACATTTTAAGCACACTATTATAATCCTGCAGCATCCTCTGGCGTTTTCCATTACTGCTTGAGTCCCTGGATGCCATAATTGGCAAGTTTTCAGAGGTCGTGAATAGATTATGTTTCCATATATATTAAATACTTTGAATAATGCGGCCAGAGACCCCGACAGCTCCAGCTGGGAGCTGGAAAGGATGGTTAAACCACTTAATTGCTTACTGTGCTAACAGTTATTTTGTGGAAACAGAAAGCAGAATATGGCTGTTTTGGGGAAAACCAGGAAGAAGTGAGCATAGGAGTCATTCTACAAAGAATATACACTGAAGTGACAGCATGTGGCATGCTGGCACCTGCAAAGGCAGCACAGAACTGCACTGCCACATGCCATCAGCTCAGTGTGGCTAAGGGCTGGTGACAACTCCATCTTTGTTCAAACAAAGCAGGACCAGGTGTTTGTATTTATGCAACGACTGTGTGCCCATTTTTTGGTGAAATCCTGAACAGCTTCAGCCCATTATAAGTAGGAGGAGTTTGTGGGGTGGCCAAGTTGGCAGGGGAGAGGATAAGCTGTGACAATTTTGTCAGGGGCTAAAGTAGGATAGTTTGGGCCTTAGCTCCAGAAGGCCAGCACAGCCATGTGCTGTTTGTCTGTGACTGTCCATCACTCTGAGCTCCACCTGAAGCCAAGCCACTCACAAGCCAGGGCGTTTTACACCTGCCATGGCTTCTGCCAACCTCTACAGGCACCTGAAAGCATGTCTGTGGGATTATCTAGCAGGTGAGAGAGATGCCCAGTGCATTTAAAGTCCAGCTACTTACAGATGGAGCAGCTCCAGGATCACTTTGGGGTGATCTCAGCAGTACTCAGCATGTCTAAATTCTCCTGCTCATTGCTCTCAGTATGAAGTGCAGGAGCACTCATGGAATGGGGCAGGTTGGTATTACACACAGTGTCCTGGAGGAGTCATACAAACACCATTTTTCTCCTTTCACAAAGACTTGATGAATTATGTGGACCCCACCTCACCCTGCAGTATGAATGGCCTTACAGTGCAGCTACAGGCCAAATGGAGTGTAGACCCAAGTTCCCTGTGCTGGCTTCCCAGGGAACTGCCACCTCTGTACTTCCAGTCAGACAATCTTGCCTTCCACTCCTACAAAGCCATGTAGATGATATGTGCCCAAAAGCAGTGGAGTGAGCAAAAACTGGGGCTGAAAATTCCCAGCCCACTTCCTCATCTGTTTTATCATGGGACTTCTAAACTTCTCATTGCATGTTCCAGAAATGAGGAAATTAAATCCTTTCATGCGAGAAGGGAGATGCACATGTTTGCAACAGCATTGTGAAGAAGAAAGCTCAAATCTGCTGCTATTCATTCAATGTTAACTTTAAGCAGAGTTTGTTACAAGTTCCCATCTTATGTGTGTTAAAACAAGGTGTCTCCCCTTTTTTATTAAATGTATAGGGCCTTGCTGTAAATGCACTCTCTTTGGCAGGCATTTTTTTCTTACCATCTGTAAAATGTGACACCTCTGTGGGTCTTGGAAAGGAACCTGAGCCTCTGCTGTTCCAAGCAGAGAAAGAAGGTGATATTTATAGTCAACTAACCATAAAACTGTGACTTTCAGAGCTGCTTATGCTCAAGACATCCCCAGCTCTCAGCTGTGAATGTACTTCTTTATACAGACCTCTTCAGGAGTTGACCACACTTCATCCTGCTGTTAATGCTTTGAGAATTGGCCTGAGGTGTGACATGGAAAGCAGCCTGCCTCATACCTGGCACTGTGCTTACACAAACAGCTTCTCCCTCACGTTACCTCCTGTCCTGCCCCAGTCAGTCACTCCCGTTGATATCTAGACGCTCCTGCACGGCCTGGGTGTGCCTGGAGGTGCTTCCTGATTGCTCTGGCTTGACCCGCTCAAGGTGTTAGCAGGTGAAAAGTCCCTTGCTGTGCAGCTGGCACGAAAAAGAAGATTCAAATGCATTACTGCTGAATGGATCCAGATCAGATCTTGCCACTCCCTGGAATAGAGAGTAAATGTCCGATGAGAGGAGGTGAGTTCATTACTCCCTGACATTTGCACCAAAGGTGCCATTTCATTTTCCTGCAGAGCCAGCCTGCATTTGAGGGAACATCACAGGAGTAATGACACATTCTAGGTACCTCCATCTCCGCTCCCATCATTAAAAGAAAGCAGGACCAAAGTGAGCTGCCCATGATAGTGCTTCAGGCTCTGCTTTGCACCAATGTCAGCAGAATCCTTTACCATGGCCCTTCCCAGGAGCTTTTAAACTTCCCCCTCCATCCTGTCTGTCTGAGAAGTTAATACTTCCTTAATTCAGATCCTCTGAATTTGATTAATCCTCTGCCTTTGATTTTTCCCTCTCTGCTTGTCTGCCTTGCCAGATAGTGCATGGAAGTCAGCACAAAGCCAGTGCAAGTCACAGTGTCTACTGTGAGGTCCAGGCTGCCCAGTGGCTCCCCTCGAGCTCAGGAGAAATGCAGGGGGAGCCAGCACCCCAGTTGGCACCCACTCATCACTACCATGCCTCTTTAATGGCATTAACTGCTATTGGCAGCAGAAGCTGCCCGCCATTAATTAGGAACAGGAAACAAGTGGCAGAATTATTTAGGGCTCCTTATTTAGAGTCTTGTGAGACCAAGGGAAATACCCTAATTCAGGACCCTCCTCTATGGATACAGTAGAAAAAAAATGAGGTACAGCAGGACCACCAAAGTCAATGATTTAATCAGGAATTAATTCACATGTCAATTGGACTGTGCAGCTCATTGATAGAGTAAACCTCTCCCTTCCTGTACACACAGCCTACAGTAGCTGTTTGTGAGGTGCCTCTGTACCTGTGACATCTCAAAATATCAGAGGTGGTCTTAATTTTCAGCACATTCTCAAACTGCACCCAATCCTGCTCCTTGCTGCAAGAAACCCAGTGGAGCATGTCCATGTGTCAGGAAACATGAAATTCTCAGCACTTCTCTCAGAGCAGCTTCTCTCAGAGATTGTTGCAGGAGAGGAGATTTAAAGAGCCATGAAGGGGTAACTCCCAGCTATTTCTGAGTTTTCTCACAATTTGTATTGCAGTGCAATTCCACTGAACAAAAGTTTTGCAGTAAGACTTGCAAGGCCAACCCACTGTGTCCTCAGAAGATCTCATTCACCCAGCTGGAGAGGGCTTCTCTAGTTTTTCCTCCAGAGGGCTGCAATGTGACTGTGTTGATTAGCCTGGCTCAGTCTGATATTTCAGATCATGTAGGCAATCACCTGAGAACCTTATCTTGGGCAAGAGCTTATCTTCCCACACTAATGAGAACAGCACACCTTTAGTCAGGTTATAGTAAATGTCTAAAGCAAATTCTTAGCAGTGCTCATGCTCTGATAGTACTTTGGGTGGGAAACAGTTCCAGTATCTCCATAAAAGATTAGCAGAACATTTTTTTCTTTAGGGATGACATATTTTTGGGACACAGCAGCACTGCCCTTCTCTGAGGTACTGGAACAGGTTGCCCAGAGAAGCAGAAGATGGAAGCCCCATCCCTGGAAGTGTTCAAGAACAGGGGCCCTGAGCAGCCTGATCAAGTGGGTGGCATCCCTGCCCATAGCAGGACATTGGAACTAGATGAGTTTTAAGCTCCCTTCCAACTCAAACCATTCTGTGATTCTCTGATTCATGATTCTATTCTACTCCTTTTTGTTCTGGGGAACATTTTTGACCACATCCTTCTACCTGAGAGTTCCACATGTTACAAAAAGGAAAGAAACTCAGACTCTTAAAATATTGAAGTAGATTTGTGGCAGCAGGGTTACTTTGTGGGAGATGATGTTAATTGAACCAGATGCTGCAGCAAGTGGGTAACCAAACAGCAAGTGTTGGAAGGTCAATAATAGTGTAGAAGTCCTAATAAAGAGGAAAGCAAACAGTGCTTCTGCATCACGGGGAGGTGAAACCCAGATTGTGTCCAAGGTGCTACACTACAAAACCTATTAGTTACATATAATCATGAAAATATATTGACTGAAGGCTTTTGAAAATGGATCCATGCCACTGGTTTAATCACATGTCTACAGCAGAAGCAATCAGCATCAAGAAAGAGGCTGTAGATGGATGGAGAAGTGATGTGATGCTCACTTAAGTTCTGCTGGGGAAATCACACTCCACAGCACTCTGAAGGGGAGACAAGAAGCCTCTCCATGATGTTAACATCAGCCTGAGTGGTCTGGATGGATGGATGGATGGATGGATGGATGGATGGATGGATGGACATAGTCAGCCCAAAGCCAGCAAGTGGCCCAGCTTTGCGCACTCCTCAGCACACACTTCACTTGAAATGTAGAATGATGTGGGTTAGAAAGGACCTTAAAATCATGTAGTTCCAATCCTCTGCCATGAGCAGAGATGCCACTCACTAGACCAAGTAGCTCAGGGCCCCGTCCAACCTGGCCTTGAACACTTCCAGGCATGGGAGTTTCCACAGCTTCTTCTTGACACGTGGGTACCACCAAAGCTCCCCTCCACGATCAGGGATCAGGGATGTGACCCAGTAGGTCACACTGAGCTGGGGGCGCTGGGATGTCACCGATAGTGAGGTGCCCGGGCTCAGGAGCAGAGGAACTGCAGCCCCTCATCGGAACCAGCCCCGCCACCACCCAGAGCAGATCTTGGCCCGTCTGGCAGGCTCCTCCCGCCGCCTGCGGGGAGGGTGGGATGGGGCGCGCCGTCCCCACCGCCCCCGCCCCCGGCCCGCCCAGCAGGGAAGGAACCGGCTCCTACCTCCGCCCGGTGCCTGGCATCGCCGGCAGCAGCTCTGCGCCCCTGCCGCGGCCATGGAGGCTTTCTGCGGGTCCCACTTTTGGGTAAGCTTCTCCCTCCCCTTTCCGCCTCACGGAGGAGCCGGGACAGCGCCGCGCCCGCTCTGCCCGGGGCTTCCCGTGTGTCCCCCGGGCCAGGCAGGAGCGGGCACGGGCAGCCCGGTCCTGCGGCTGCTGAAGGGCTGGGCGGCACCGTCCCTCGGTCGTGGGGCCGTCCCAGAGCCGGCGGTGCGGTGCCTCCGCTCGGGCAGGAGCAGCAGAAGGGCCGCTCGGTTCTGTTCGTCCTTCAGCATCTCCATACCAGAGTCAAGACCCCCTCACAAAGCATCCCACGGGGCTTGCAGCTTTCCCAGCATAATCCGCCTCTGGACCTCACTCTGATGAACCTGGGGCTCTTCCTTTCTGTTTTAGCGCGTATTTTGCTCTTCGGAGTCACTTCCATGACTGGCAAACTGCTCCTCGTTCAGTGCTTTGTTACTGCTAGAAAAGGGGTGGGTTCGTGGCAGCCGACGGTGGTCACCAGCCCCGGAGGATTATGGTGACTTCTGCCAGTACTCGGAGCCCTCAGCCCTTTGGAAAGGCTGATTGCAGCGGACACTGGGTTTGTAAGCACAAAAGTTTGGAAATTGCTGCATGGTCTGTTCTGATGGTGAGATTGTGTAAGTCCTGGTACTGGGTTTCCCCGAGGTACAGCGTGGTGTTTGCCTCTCTCCTGTGTAGGCAGGCACTCAGACCATGAGAAGCCTTGGGGATTTGAGCATGTATGCTGAATCTGGAAATGCCTCCCAATGAATCAGTATTTTTGTATCCCTTTTTCTTACACCACTTTAGCTCAAGGGAGATTTTTTTTCTAATGAGGAACCGGAATGAAAAGGAATGTCTGAAGTTGCATCACTGCTGGAAAGTTACTACAGGACAGTGCAAGTAGTTGGCTCTGAGCACTTCATGCTGAGTTCTATCCTCAGATAACTAATTACCCTTCAATATCTGTCCTAATATTACTATTTAAAAGAGGAGTTTGGCTCCTAAGCCGCTTGGTTGCATTTCTTTGTTTGTATTTCATTTCCGAGTGCTCTGCACTCTCTCTGCCACAACAGCTGGCAGATAAGCTTCCTCAAACAAGTATTTTCGTGTATTATTTCTACCATCAACACTTCTAGAACAGGAACAAGCACAAACAGATTGACTCTGCTCCCTGATCTATTGGCTGCCTCCAGAAGCAGATCTTAGCTTCTCAAGGAAGGCTGGTAGAGCAACAGCTCTTGTAGCAGTTTATTGGTATGTTAATGTTAATAGCCAGACAGATTTCCTGGTTTGAAATATGAAGTAAGTGTATCATTCTGTACTTTATGCTGTAGTGTTACACTCCAGCACCAGCATGGTGCCCTCTGTGCTGCTCTCGGGGATCTGTGCTCTCTGTGGACCTATTTTCTCTTTTCTTTCACAGGTGCTTGGGGTCAGAACAACTTTCCATCTGTTTAATTGCTTTAAACAACTCAGCAACTCTGAGAACTTTAACACTGTGACTCCATGACCAGCAGGTCGAACTCAGTGGTTACCCTATTTTTGGCAGTATTTTCTGTTAGCAGGAGTGTACACAGTGCACTGATTTTATAGGACATTTTAAGTAATGACCAAATAGATGACAGTCATCTTGAAATTATTTGCTGTGCAAAGAAGTTGTTCTATAAGAAAATGTAGAGGCTTCTGTCTGAAATCTGCCCACAAAAACTGGTGTTTCTGTGCACCAAATTAATGAATGGTGTCCAGCTTTGCAGTTCAAAACAAGAACTTGAGCAAATGTGAACCAGTATTAATGTTCACTTTTTCATTAGCTGATGAACTTTGACTCGCTATTTTTTGTCAAAGAAAATCTAGAATTTTTGGAAGCTGAATGTCATATTGGTGTCAGTTTTAAAACTGTTTAGAGTGAAAGGAAACATGCTGCTTCAGTTTAAGCAGTTATTAGTGTTGGAGTTTAAATCAACTGCAATACTTTTCTGTTAAAATGGGATGAGAATAAAACCAAAATAGTTCAGAATTAGCTCATGAAAATGTTTGTCTTGAAATATATCAACTTAAACAGATTATTGATTTATGTTGGATTTTTTTGGTTTGTTGGAAGTTTTAAGGTTTGAACTCCTCACCCTGACTCAAGGTGGGGAATTTTGCTGGAAATTTTGCTGATTGCATTTTTTGTGGGGCTTTTTATGCAGAGGCAAAATAATTTCCTGTTCAACCCATTTCAGAAATAAGAAATTAAAGGGGACGCTGTAGATCACATTAGAAATCTATAAAAGCTTTTTGGCTTCCAGCTACTGCTTTATCTGTTGAAGATGGAATCAGCAAATTGCTAATACAAATGTAGATTGTTTATATATAAAAGAGGAACAACTGGAATATTGTGTTTTTATAATGCATTATGAACAATCTCTTCATCTGAACACTTGGAATCATACTGTCTACTTCAGCTGTTAATATCTCCTAGGAGTGTTCCCATGCTAAATGCCTTTGGGGAGGAGATGAATGTGATAGCACATACCCACACGAGGCAGGCCTTAGGTGTGTTCTTCACCAGTGACCATGATTACCTCCTATTTATTGTGTCACGTATTTGCTGTGTGATAGTAAGAGTGCTGAATAAGTGTGCCACAATGTCCGTTTTGAGAAGCAGATACTGGTGAATTATCACTTTTTTGTTGCTTGTGTCCTCCACTGTAGTAAAACGTGAGTGGCTTCTTTGAGCGGAGAGCAAAGTAGTCTCCTGGGGACTGTTTGCTACGCAAGTGTTTCAGCCTAGTGATTAAACAGCACAAACTTGGAAAAAAGTGAATTCTGTTCCAGTGGAGAGAAATCTTGTCTTTCTGCGGCTCAACCTCTCTGGGTACAAATTGCCACAGTGGCTGCTGTGAGATTAAAACATTGGGTGCTCAGCACTGGTGTTGAGTAAGGTTGGGATGAGGGGCAAATAAATGCCTTGGTCTGCAGACAGGCAAAGTGCCTGGGCTTTAACCAGCAACTTGTATTTTGGGTGGTGTGTTCTTTTTAACAGCATAAATGGGAAATGAGGGAACAAGTGATAGAACATTTCGAAGGGGAGACCACAATTTCTCAGTTCCTTTTGATACTGCTCAGCTGACAGCTCAGTCTCCTTGTTCTCCCTGTGTCTTGGTATCCTGACAGATGTCTTGTTTTTCCCCAGCCCATGTGGAGTCCTGGCTTCTTTTTCATCCAGAAGCTCTTGAGTAATCCAGCAAGAAATTGCAGCAACTCTCAAGAGTAAACAATACCTCAGTCTTGGCTTTGTGATGGTCCCATACAAAGCATCCCTTTAACCTTTAGGTTTGTGGGTATTCCTTCACCTTGAGTCATTCTGTCAAATTTTGGTAAACTTGGGCTAAAAGTCATGCTGCTCTCTGAACCAACAGAGCAGGAAAGTACATTTCCAAAGTGCCACAAGTTTCCCTTCTGCATAACTTCCTCTTTTGCTGCATCATGTTTCATTTATTTGCAGTTGAAGGTGACTCAGGATAGCTGTAATAAGGTAGAAATACTTCTTTCAAGGAATGTGACAAATAGTGTATACTTGTAGCATGTGTGCAAGTCTATTTAACCCCCCCCACAACTTACGTGGTTTGGCCCTAAATTAATAATAAAATATTTAATTTTAACAATTCCATTGTATTTTCAGCTAAATCAGTTCCAGCAGCGGATGAGTGAAGAAGGTGATAGGAGATCACTGCCAAGGAAGGATCCTGCAGTTGGGTGGTATGATCCAGACTGGCTATTGTTTATATTTTAGCTTCCCATTCTGCCACCCTGTGCTAAACGCAGAATGTTCCTTGTTTATAGATATTTGAACATGATATAGATCTCTATATAATCTTCGTTAACTGCATCCAACTTCAGCTGAATCCCATTCCTATAAATCTCTTCACAAATAACTGCATGAGGTACCTGTGTTTTTTCTCGTGTTAGGTGGGAGATCAAACTAGTTGACTTTAATAGTCCCTTCAGACATCAAATCTGTGAAGTTATGGTCTCTCAAAAGGGTAGCTAGGTTGGCAACATCCTGAATTTAAAATCAATTAAGTACTCAAGCTCCAATTCTCCAAGATTTTCAGATTGTTGACATCAGTTGAATGGAAGCTGCTGCTAATTGATTGGGGCCAGAGAATCTCAATGTCAGGAGCAGGATAAATACAAATATTTGCATTGAGTTTGTAGTATTAACCAGGACCTGATACTGTTCATCTGTGTGTAAATGGCAAGACTGTATAGTCAAATAGCCTGGATTTGACACTCTTTGGGAAAGATAAAATATGGATCTGGGAGCTGTGAGCAAAATTTGATACCACTGAAAGCTGCCAGTATTGAGTCCTTTGGTGACACTGTCAATTAATGAAACTCATCAGCTTTCAACACAACTGTTTGTCCCTGGGCCATTTTAGCTTATGTGACAGAGCTGGTAGCTGTGATGTTTGGGACTTTGGAATGCTATACAGTTTGCCTCCTGAGAAGAAATTATACTGGAAGTAAATCCGAGTTGCATGAGGAGCCCCTTAAAATGTAGCTAAAATTTAATCGCTGTACTTAGGAAAAGCATTTTGAGACGGGCCTCACCTACCTGGTAGGCAAATCGCTGTGTCATGACAGAGATAATCCTTTCCTTTCAACATGTGCAAGTTTGTAATATATTAAAATAAAGAGACTATTAGTGTTTAAATTTATTTTTTTAATTTAAAAAAAATTCTTTTGAAAAACATATTAAATGAGGTCTTTGGTTTTTCCCAGTAAGCTCATGCTTGAGACAGATCATGTCTCCTGATCTGTTGATTGTGATGGGCCATTATCCATTTGAAAATTCCTTGGCTGAGCTTGTGGAGAGTAGGGTGGCCATGAGACAGAGATCTTCCTGGGAGTGTGCCCAGGCTTTTGAACAACCAACAGCCCTGATTCCATGCTGGGCCTATATGAGCTGGCATCTTGTCCCTGTGCTAATCTCGTGGTAGCAAGAGAGGTGAAGTCAATGCAATAAAATTTAGGCAATTTACAGTAATGTCACATGCCAGTGTCATAAAGCCCTGAATTAGAACAGAATGAAGAATGAAGGAGATGGAGAAGAAAAACTGTTCCACAGGAGTTGTTTCAAAAGTCAAAAGTCTGTTTCAGAAATAATAATTTCATTTTTCTCTCTGAAGCTGAGAATGCATTTGACATTTGTGCAGTTAAAAGAAAAATTCTCTCCTCCCCAGTTAAATGATTTTTATTCTAGAATATCTTCCAACTGCTCTCAGAGCAGCACTGGTGGCAATTTTTCTGTGATAATGCTTTTTATTAGTAGTATACATCAGCCCAACTGGATAGGCTAGCTTAAAATGGCATTACAGTAGGACTGTGTCATTTGCAGCTGTTTATGCTTTTCCTGTCTCTTCAGTTGAGCTGCATTTATGATGATCCTTAAATTAACTGAATTCCTTTAACTGAAAGAAGATGGGATGGCTTAGTTTATGATTGTGGAGTAACTTGTCATTATCACACTGGTCTGCAGCAGGGCACCCCACTCCTTTATTAGTGCTTGCACAAGGCCATAGGAAAAGCCATCAGTGATGCCAGTAACAGAAAGGTTTCTTTCCAACGGTATATAGCTGTGGTGAATTTTAAAATACAATTGGAAACTTCCTTGTGTAGGAACAATCCTGTTTCATTTTCTTCTCAATCCTGCTTTTGATTCTAGAGCATTTTTACCTGTATGATTGTACCATGCCCTCCCCTCCACAAGTAAAAAATGTCCCTCTGTCCAAGCAAGAAGACTGAGTGCTACTGGATCAGCTGAAATAGATGGATTTTACTTTTACTTTAGGTGTATGTTGTCTTAGATCCATATATATAGTGTGGTCTCCTTCACTATCTCCCTGAGTCTACAGGTGCTTTTCTGAAAAAAAGCCTATTACCTGGCTCCCATGGCTGTGGGGAATATGAACCTGCCTTTTTTCATCCTGTCTTATTTTTGTACCTGACAGCAAAGAAGCTCTGAACTTCTAATCCTCAAACTCAAAAACTGAAAAGAGAATAAAAAAGGAATTTACTGTCTAGTACTGCTGTCTAGTCCTCATGTACATGGCGTGGCTAGTAGCATTTGTATCATAAAACTCCAGCTTGAGCAAAAACCTGTGACAAGTTACTCCACAATCATAAACTAACTGCTATAGGCTCTGGCCTTGTACCAGGCCTATTTGATCTCTTAAAATAAACCACTAAAGAGCCTTTTATTGCTAGAAAATAAAGTTCAGCTTCCTGCCCTGTGTCCTTCACTTAAGTAGACAACTGGTGCAGTGTGCTTTGTAAAACAGAAGGATACCCTTTCTGGTTATTGACTGTGTGGTTCATGCAGAACTCTAAGTGCTTATGTCCCTCAACCCCGCCTTCTTTCTGAGCAGTGTTGCTACAGCGAAGAATGTTGTTACCTCTTGCCCTTACCAGGTAAGGGAAAGGTTGTTCTGTAATCACGAGAAAGAATTGAGTTGTGCAGCAGCCACTCAGGATTAATGAAGCATCCAATTCCTTGTGTAAAGGTGACGCTGTTCCTTTGGAAATGTAAATGGGTGATGGTGCTATGAAAAGCCCATTTGAAACTGGCAGTCTTCTGGAGGCCTGGAGCTTTACTTGCTGGCATTTATGCTGTAAAATGACTATTAGAGTTGGTCCCAAAGAGTTTATTAACAGGGACCTAGCAGAGGAGATGGACAACAGGTAGAAATGAGAGGTGAGACATGGAGAGGCTGAGATGAAGCTTGTACTGTATCTAAGGCTGAGCCCTGGTAGTTCTTAGTGTTGCAGTTCAGATCCACTCTGATTCCTGCTAGGAGGCAATGTGGTAGAGCCAAGAGAAAGACATCCTTTTTATTTCTTTCCTTTCCTTTTGATTTTTTTCTTTTTATTTATTTTTTTCCCAGACTGTGCAAGTGAAAGTCCATGGCAGCATATTGACCTGACCTAAGGGCAAAAGAAGGGCAGGAAGAGTCTGCTTTGCGTTTTAATTCCCACTAATGATTTGTTCTACATTAGAAACCATTCCTGTGTTAATGTACTACAGGGAAGCATTGTTACTTTCAGTTATTCACTTCCCTATCTTCCACACTGGATGTGTACCTTCCTGGCTAGCTTTCCAGTTTGATTGTTAATCTTCCATAACATGCAAACTAGTGATGACTGACACGGAATCACTGATAGGGTTTGTGTTAGCCTTGGGTAAGGTGTGAATGACTTCAGCCCAATGGCCTTCACCTTCCAGCAGATAAAGGTTGGCTTTGTGTTTGCTGTGCTTTTTACCATTCTTTTGGAGCAGTAGAAATTTAGAGAGAAGCGTGTGTTAATGTATCCATTTATGGATACATAATGTATCCATTATGTCTCTGCATGCTTGACACTGCAGAGATGCTGTAAGTCTTCCCTAGGGTTTGGATGCTCTCTATTACTGTTTGAGGAACATTACTGCAGCATCAGTGATGCTTCAAGATTTTAGCTTTTATATTTTTCAGATCCT
>VYZP01066332.1:0-17995 GCA_013400635.1 Hypocryptadius cinnamomeus | reverse complement strand
AGTTAAGAGTTTGCAAGTTAGAATTCTCGTGCTCCAGACACCACGGAGCATCGAAACACTGCAGCTGATGGTGGAAGCTGGAACTCTGGAAACTGAGCACGCTGATGGGAGACTTAAAATTAAGTAGCAGTTTGGCAATTATAGTAAAAAGCTTTTCATGTGTTTAGCTTATTGTATTTAATGGTTTCCTTTTTTTTTTTTTTTAGGTTGTTCACAGAGACCTGAAGCCTAGCAATATTCTTTATGTTGATGAATCTGGTAATCCAGAATCAATTCGAATTTGTGACTTTGGCTTTGCAAAACAACTGCGAGCGGAAAATGGTCTTCTGATGACTCCATGTTACACAGCAAATTTTGTTGCACCAGAGGTAAAACCCAGGATAGTTTATATGCCTTTATATATTTTACTGGGAATTTTTTGCTAGATAGATTTTTTTTTTTTTTTTTTTTTTTTTTTTTTTTTTTTTTTTTTACAAAAAGATTACCCAAATGAGAAGTTTCACAANTTTTTTTTTTTTTTTTTTTTTTTTGTTCTTGTGTAACAAGTAGAATCACTCCGTAAACAGTAAAAATTTGAAATTTTACCATTTTTATAGCATAATCAAAGCATTTCTAAGCATTTTTTTCAGGAAAAAGTGTTTGTCTCCCTCAGGTTTTAAAGAGGCAAGGTTATGATGCTGCATGTGACATATGGAGCCTTGGTGTTCTACTTTATACCATGCTCACTGGGTAAGGGTGATTATCATTTGCTTTGCTGTAGAATACCAAACTAATGTAAACAAAACTAGTAAGAAATGTAGGCCCACTGTTGCAGATGTTTTTGTCAAAGCACTGATTAATCTCAGCTTTGGGGTTGAGAATATGCTTTGCCTTTAGTAAAATCCAAATTTTCAGGGACTGATATGAAAAATTCTTTGCTTCTAATGTCTTCTCTATTTTTAGGGTTTTAATTTCTGCTTAAAGGGGATTTTGCACTAAGAATTTATTCTTACATGTGAAATTTAAAAGATAGATTAAACAGCATATATATTGAAGAAAATACATGTTGCAAATACAATTGCAATGCATTAAAGCATGTTTGTGTGCAAAATCCAGCCACTGAATGTTTGAAGTGATGCAGTTAGAATATAATAAATGCAATAGAAAGGCATTCAACAGAAATGAATTGTGTAAAAGATGATAAGGAATTCAGCTATAGTACCAGAACTTCAAAGTAAAATGTATTTAGCAGATGCAATAGCAATAGCAACTATCTTTTTATGCTAGATTATTCAGATTGCCACTTTGGTTAAGAGTTAACATCATCAAAGATTTTTGTGTTTTAGAATAAATAAGCAACAAACGTACTTGGTTTAAGTATATCTCTTTTTTTTGGTTGGGGGCATTCTGATAGCAGCAAGAGTATGTATAGTCAAGCAAGGAAAACTGATGCACCTTTCTTCCTCTGGTATTAAACCAGCATTTATTCTTTCTCAGACATTTAGATTTACAACAGAATGGATTGGTTTAGTACTTCTCTAGAATATGAAAGCTTTAGGAATACTTTCTGTAATTCAGGAACCACCAGTATTTGAACTGCTATAGGAGAAATCTGCTTTTCAGACCAGATACAGACATGCAATAAGAACAGATCTATAGTCAATGCCATGTATTTTCACATGTTAAGAATAAATTCTTCTTAAAACTGTTTGACTATTTGTTGCCTATAATTACATTGAACTTGCAATCAGATTTATAATACTTATTGAGACCCAGGTTATGGAAGTTGCTAACATTGCTATTGTTTGGTTAAATAGCTACACTCCTTTTGCAAATGGTCCTGATGACACCCCAGAGGAGATTTTGGCCCGAATAGGAAGCGGAAAGTTCTCCCTCAGCGGTGGTTATTGGAACAGTGTTTCAGACACAGCTAAGGCAAGTACATTTGCTTTTTCTCTTGGGGGATCAGGGATGGAATGCCATGTACCATTGTTGATTATACTGTATATGTTATATCATAGACGACTGGCTAAGTTCCACCCATTGTTATATTAAAATACTGATCTAATCCCTTACGTGCCTAGAATTTTGTTTCCTGTTTTTGATCTGTTCATGTTTCAGCAGTCACTTGCGTGTAGGAGGAAGAAATAGGTGTGACTTCCACTGTAGCAGTTAACAGCTGTCCTTAGAAATGTAGAGTGTTCTATCAGTATTCATACACACAGTTATCCATGCTTTGATAAAACTTCATGTGGTAGCATGACATTCAAAAATCATAGTAGGTAGTCTAAATCATGATAATGAAAACCAATGAGGTATTACATTTTTGAGAATTCTATTTTTGACAGCAAATAGACTCTGAACCCCAGTGTGCAATATCCTTTATGCCCCTTATATATGGATGCTTAAAATGCTAAAATTTTCTGTGTTTAATTGGATACCTTCCTTTTATGTTACACTGGTAGCATTGCTGGGTAGTTTTTCATTTGTTTTAAACTGACATGATTAACATATTTTTATACCTCTAGAATCTTTTATAGTTATGAACTATTAATCTGTTTTAAAGTTGAAGTTCTGCTGTTATTTCCATTGACCTTCATTGACAGGATCTTGTTTCAAAAATGCTTCACGTTGACCCTCATCAAAGACTGACTGCAGCCCAAGTTCTCAGTCACCCCTGGATAGTTCACTGTGACCAGTTGCCTCAATACCAGCTGAACAGGCAGGATGCTCCCCATTTAGTGAAGGTAAGTAGATACTTTTTCATCTTGCTGTTTAGCCAAAGTTAGTGTAAACAGAAGGGGTTTTGTTTTTAAGGTTGGGGGTAGCATGTGTCTCTTCTAAAAACTGAAAAAGTTGTTATGACTGGATGTTGCACTAAGCCATAAAATGAACTTGGAATATATAACAGGATTTAATGTGAAACCACTTACAGGTGATAAATCTCATACATTTAAAAAAAAAATTTTTTTTTTGTGTTTGAAATCTATTGGGCTTACTTACACTGGAAGGCTTAAGTGCTTTTAGAAACCAACCTAAATCATTCTTCTCCGAGTGAAAGACGTCAGGTGACTATAGGGGAGCTGTAAAATCATTTGCTAACTTTACAGTTTCAGAGAAGGGTACTTGCCATAAGTGAAGGAGAACAGAATACTTAGTGGTCACAGTAAAAGCTGAAGAGAAGTCAAAAGGGCAGTGTTAATTACTATGGTATCACACTTCTGCAGTCTGTCTGAAACAACCTGGAACTTTTTCACTTTGAACAAGCAGAGGAAAATGAAAAATAATTGAATTCTACTTCTTTGTATTCAACCTTGTCTTCAGTCCTACTCTCAAGAATCTCTTGTGTGACATAANTGAAGAATATAATTTACACTCTCTCTGAGTCAGATATTAGAAAGTTCTAGCATCCAAAACACAAGTGGGAAGTGGAGGAGTTCTGATCCCACAGCTCACAACTTTCTAAATTTTTTTAAATGAATTTTATGTGCTGAATAATGTGGGTGATTTTAAAATATTTTGTTGGAAACTGAAATGGTTATGTAAGTGATAAGCAGAGACAGTCTACCAATGGGATTTCATTCCCCAGCTCTTTCCCACAACATAGTGATAGAACTTAATTTGGCAACCTACTTATACCTTCTGGGTTTGACTAAGCAATGTAAAACATTTATTACCCTAAAAAACACTCGCTCCTAACACTGCTAGGACTTGAGTGATGCAGTAGTATGTTTCTGTTTTGTAGATGAAAATAGACTGAAAGTTGAAACTTGTTCAGAGTCTCTGGCATTTAGCACTGCTGTGGTGTGTGCATCAGTCACAACGTACTCTTATTGTTCTTTTCCCCTCTACCCCACAGGGTGCAATGGCAGCAACTTACTCCGCGTTGAATCGTAATCAGTCACCAGTTTTGGAGCCAGTTGGCCGTTCTACTCTTGCTCAGAGGAGAGGTATTAAAAAAATTACCTCAACAGCCCTGTGAAATGACCTCAACCAGACACTTGGTACCATGGCATAAGATGATAGCACAAATCATGGCGACAGGTAGCACATATCTGACAGATACCTGCAAGCACACTCTGTCCCAGCTGGTACCTATAATGCTGCTGCTCCTGCTGCTGCTGCTGCTTTCATCTACTCTCGCTTTAAACTGTTGATGGCAAGTTACTGATCTTACTGGAGCTGCAAATGGAGTGACAAGTGGAGACAATGAAAATTACCATGTTCGCGACTGCGTAAACCAGAAGAATTACAAACGCCACCTCTGTCAGAAATACACTGAATAAAGCACTCTGCACCACATAGCATTATTTTTATAAGGAATATTTTTTTTGTCCCCTAAAATATTCTTTGTTACAGGTCGAAATGGACGGTTTATGTTAAGCACTTAGCTTAAACAATCTGTTTATATTAGCACTATACATTGTGCCATCCAACATTTTGTATGTTTTTGTAAACAGTTCACAAGCAGTACATTTCTGTGCTGTTTTCTTTAATGTATACATGCCTTGTTTTACTTAGATATTATTAATCATTATGACAAGTAAGTCTGATTAAACAGTTCACCTGGATAATCAGTATTGTTGGACAGCTCTAAAAGAAGCCTGACTGTTAAACAGCTATTGAATGTAATACTATGGATAAGTAGTTTTCCTTGCCTGTGTCTTTTCTACATTTCTGTGTTTTTGATGCCACGTGTTATGTTATGAAATTTAAACAGTGAATCTCTCATCATACTATATATCCTATAGGTAATGTAACCCAGAGAAAAGATAACTTGCTCCATATTTCACTGTCTTTGTTACCCCTCCCCTCCCTTTTATTCTCTCCCATCTAATCTCTGGACTCAGGAATTATTGCTAAATACTTTCTGATAGAGGACATTTCTATATGGTTTATTCTTATAATCCATTGTTAATATTTTATCTGTATTCTATGACTTTTGTTTAAGCTGCAAAGGAATTGTTCAGTGAATGAATGTTGGCATTATAGAAGAGAGGCAACATTTGAAGATAAAGCAAAACATATTGGTCACTAATAAGCAGCAGCCTGCAAAGAATAGATTTAAACTGCATTCATTGCAGTTGCAAAACTGATGGATCTAATGTTCTGTCAGTTACTTTCTGATAATTTTAATTGACTTCAAAAGCAAAATGAGGGGCAGGACATAAAGATCTGTTTGGTTAGAAAAGGGTCATTCTAATTTACCATGAAAATAGTATCATCCCAGACAGGTAAGATGAAGCCATTCAGAGGGAACATTCTCACTTTTCTGCAGATAGAGGTGAATTGGTAATGAGGGTGGAAGACTCATTTTAAATACTGATACAAACTTTTAATATTCTTGGCCTTTTGGTATCTAAAGTAATTAAAGGCCCATCTTGGTGGCTTGTCTTGCAAAGATGAAATTTCCCAAATGAGAAGGGGCACTGGAATGTGTTTGTGAGTGTTCCATTCCACCGAAATTACAGGCTATGTAAAGTCCTTCCAGATATGAAATGACTATTGGGAATTCTAGCTTTAAAAAAATATGGATCTGGGTGAATGGCTGTTGGTGAACAATGCAATTTTGTGTTTTGCATGAGAAGATATTTTCTTGGCTTAGTGGTATTAACTTTCTTTACGGTGATTAATTGGTTTATTTTCCTGAAATCATCAGTGGTTTGTTGAAAGGAACAATCATCTTTATGACACCACAGATTTGCTCTGGAATGGAGTGTTTCTTCTGCCAGAATTTTTGAGTTCCTTGGGAAAGCTTCCTTTGCTAGATCTGCAAAGGATCCCACTTTTATTGCCCTTAAAATTTTACTAAATATTTAATCCATGATATAACTGTGAAGAAATTGGTTTTATAAACAAGGGATTCTTAAATTAGCCTCTCAGAAATTTGAAAACACAGCTCTTCCCAAGCAAACGGTATTTTTCCCTTAGTTGGTGCTCTAACATTGAAGTTCCCTTTAGCTGTACAGATGCATCTACCCTTCCTTCAAAGGAACATTTTTAAGTAGAGAAAGAAAAATGCCATCTTTTTTTTTTTTTTTTTACAGTGTCAGCAGTTCCAGAGGAATTTAGTAATACCTTACCTCTCAAAAAAATGTCTTTTTCAGCTCTGTGAGCAATTTTAAATCAGGCTTCTCAAAATCTGGAAACTGTACTTTCTGGTGGCTTTTAAGGTGTTAATTAGAAGATTGTCATATCTAGTCAACCAAATTATTTAAATACTGTTGAAATAAAAGGATGGCAGTACTTGCCAGTGTGTCAGTAATAACATTTCACTTCAGGATGGAGTTCCTACTCTGTTCAGTGTGTGTATGTAGGTACCTGGCAAAGAACAGACCAAAAAGAGGAAGTGTCAAGCTGCCTCACTATTGGCAATATCCATATTAAAATAATATAAAAATACTTTCAGTAGTTTTATTGTAGCCTTATTTTGTAGTCCTCAAGCTCATTAGCCAAATAGTGAAGCAAAGTCAACTCCTGCATTTTATGTATTTACGCTCTCAAGTGAGCTGTTAATTTAGTCTAGACTTTACAAATGTTGCTATTAGGTCATGTATATATATCAGCAGAGGATGAACATTTTAAATTGTAGCAAAACAGGAAAGTTTAGCACACCCTAAGCTGAATGTGTTGAAGTCTAGATCCACTATATTTTCAAGTTACTTTCTAAACCAAGGTATAAAGGGCCTGCCTAATCAGGGAGGTATATTTTACAGCCAGGCATGGTTTATGTACCTTACTTCCTGGTTTGGATCCATGTTCATTACTTCCACTTTTTTTTTTTTTTTATGTTTTTATAGCTGCAGTTGTTATAACCTGTAAAGAAATCCACATAATGCTTCTCTGAGTCTCAGCACTTTTCTGTTAGAATGTGAGTTTATGACACACTGTGTACATGCATTGCTGGACTGCTGCTTGTTCTGCAAAGCATAGCAAGTGACTCAGAGTCATAGAGGATAAAAAAAGAGAATGCAGATACAGGTGCATTTTTCTATATGTTGACCATGGTTTGTTTTTCATTTTTTTAGTGTGAAGTTACCATTTACTGTGCTTGAAAGCATGAGGGAACAGAGGGAAGAGTGAAGTTGCAATACCCATTAAATGCCATCTACGTCCAGTAATGGCAAAGTTCTGTGTTCATAATCCCTATAACATTGAGTAAAACTTAAAAGGAGTTTTTCAAGAAAATACTTTAAACTTTTTTCTGAAGAGACAAGGCCATAAGAAAATAGATTTACATGTCTGGGATTTGTGTGTGTGTGTGTGTGTGTGTGTTTTGCATTTGTAAATGTGGTGTTACCAACTAAAGCTGTGCTTTTCTATTACTGGAAGGAAAGGATTCAAAGTGTACTGGCCCTTACTAAGCAGCAGTGGTTAATAGATGAATTTTCACTTATGAAAATGATGTAAATGATTAGCTTTATCTTGATACTCTTGACCTAATCAAAGGGAAGGTGTACTTATGAGGGATGTAATTATTTTGCAACCTAGTTTGCGGGGGGGGGAAGTCTACTTAAACAATTTTTAAAAAATTACAAAATCACAGATAAAATATTTTTCTATGATTCTATACAATCATACTTTATACTAGTTTTCTCAGCATGGCATGTAAGTGAGTCTAAGGTACTGTTCCAGGAAATCAGTGGTATTGTACCTTGTTTTAGACCATTACAATAGCATCTGTTAGATGCTTGGCACTGCTGTCATAGAACTGAAATGCTAGTTTAAAAAAAAAAAAAATTGTACTGAATACTTTAAATGATTGTTTTATTCAGAGTCTGATCTAAGAGATGTTCCAATCATGCTATTAATGTGTAATTAAAACTGTTCCAGATGTATCTATGAACAGTTTTGGAAAGTATCATTGCTTGTTTTCCTGTCTAATGGCAGGTTTTGTAGTCTTCAAAAGAAATTGAAATTTCTACTATGAATAAACTTTCAAACATCTTAAAAGGTTGTTTTGTGTACTCATTTGTTCTGACCAGTTACAAAAGTCATTGCTTGTTCATCAGTAACTCTGAACTACCTTCAGAGCACACTGAGTGTCCTTTGCCAACCAGAAAGGGTTTGTAAAAAGCAAGTGTCCTGACATTGCAGCATGTTGAGGAAGGTAAACATGGAGACAAAGGAAAAACTCCTGTTCAGCCTGTGCTTATAGACCTGATACAACATACAACAAGACCACAGTGCAAAGATACTGTATTTAAAGACCCTGTCAGATTCCAGTCAGCTCTGAAGTACCACTTAACAGGAGGCTGCTAAATAACACTTGCAATGCGTGCATTGCTCTGGACACAGAAAATATGGGCATGTTGGATAATTAATGCACTTTGTAAACATTTGAAACACAATAGTATATGCAGAAGCACTCCATAAACAACAGGCCTATGTTTTAGCAGCTCATACAACTTGGAAGTTTACAGCTATGATTCTTTTTAACCTTGCAACCTGGAAAAGATAAGAGATTTTCAAAGGCTGCATAGTGTATGAAACATTACAGTAGTTATGATAGAGGATTTGTGAGGAATGTAACCAGAGGTTTTGCTAAGTGTACCAGAAGAAAGGCATCAGGTAACATGGAGAGGTTTGGTAACAGATATGGGGCAAGGGTACTGTGATTTCCTCAGTGAAATTCACACCTGGGATCAGAGATGTGCATAGCTGTGGCCCTTTGTTCACACAAGGCTTTATGCTGCCTGTCTAAAACCACTTTTTAAATTTATTTACAAGTAAACTGGATAATTTGTAAACGTCCAGAAACTCTGCAAAGGCAGAAAGGGGGGCTGGTATACCACAGCTCCTGCTGTCAGCCTTCCTCACCTTCATACCCTCTGATTTACAGAATCATAGAATAGTTTGGGTTGGAATAGAGCTTGAAAATCATCTGACTCCAATCCCCTGCCGTGGCAGGGACAGCTCCCACCAGAGCAGGTTCCTCGGGGCCTCATCCGGCCTTGCCTTGGGCCCCTCCGGAGATGGGGCATCCACAGCTTCTCTGGGCAGCCTGTGCCAGTGCCTCACNCGCTCAGGGCAGGCCCGAGGGCCCCTCACGTGGGCGCCGCCGGAGCCCGGAGCCTGCGGGCGGAGGGGCTCTCCCGCCAGCCCGGCGGGTCCCCGGGCCGGTTCCGCCTGCCGGGCGTGCGTCGGAGGCCGCTGAGGCCCGGCCGGGAGCGGGAGGCCCTGCTCGCGGCTCGCTTGTCAGGAGCGGCCCTGCCGAGGAGGCGGCCGGGCCCCTCCGTGCCCTCGCTGGGCAGCGCTGCTGCCGCTTCCCTTCTTTCTTACTCCGGAAAGAAACGCAGAAACCGTGAGGGAAAGGGAGCAGCAGATTTTAACAGCGGGGCAAGTATGAGCTGCTCTTATGTTCTTCTTGNGAAAGGCATCAGGTAACATGGAGAGGTTTGGTAACAGATATGGGGCAAGGGTACTGTGATTTCCTCAGTGAAATTCACACCTGGGATCAGAGATGTGCATAGCTGTGGCCCTTTGTTCACACAAGGCTTTATGCTGCCTGTCTAAAACCACTTTTTAAATTTATTTACAAGTAAACTGGATAATTTGTAAACCTCCAGAAACTCTGCAAAGGCAGAAAGGGGGGCTGGTATACCACAGCTCCTGCTGTCAGCCTTCCTCACCTTCATACCCTCTGATTTACAGAATCATAGAATAGTTTGGGTTGGAATAGAGCTTGAAAATCATCTGACTCCAATCCCCTGCCGTGGCAGGGACAGCTCCCACCAGAGCAGGTTCCTCGGGGCCTCATCCGGCCTTGCCTTGGGCCCCTCCGGAGATGGGGCATCCACAGCTTCTCTGGGCAGCCTGTGCCAGTGCCTCACCACCCGCACAGTAAAGAATTTCGTCGTAATGTCTCATCTAAACCTACTCTCTCAATTTGAACCCGCTCCTCCTTGTTCCGTCACTACGAACGCCTGTAAATAGTCCTGCCCCACCTTTCCTGGCAGGTACTGCGGGTTACTGAAAGGAGTTATCACCAACACCGCTCCCCCCGAGCGCTGTGCGGTGTCCCGGGGCTGCCTGGGTGCGCACTGCCCGCTGCTGCTCCTCCTGCTTTTCCTTGCACTCCACCACAGAACGCCTGGCAATGCTCAGGCAGGGCCCTTCCCGGGGCCCTTCCCGGGGCCGTTCGCGGGGCCGGGACGGGGAGCGGGCCCTGGGCGCGTCCTGCGCCTCTGAAGTCCTCCAGGCCGCGGGGGGGCGCTGTGGCCGGGTCGGCGCAGCGGCCGGAGCGNGTGTGTGCCTTTTAAAAAAGGCATCTTCACTTGGAGGGTAAGGTTCCTCTTGAGTATTTCAGGGATTTCAGCAGCACAGTAACTGAAGTTATTCATCTGCTCTTGAAAATTACGTGCGTCAGGAAATCCCACCGTTCTTTTTGAGGTATTTGGTAGCAGGGATCACAAGCTGAAAATGGCCATCTTGTGAAACTCATTTTGAAGGCTGCTGTCACTCCAGAGCAACCAGGACAGTTTAAACAGTGGAGAGTCTAATGTTTAATTACTTTGTTACTACCCAGCTGAAAATTTAAACTTTAAGCAAAAAAAAACCTAGACCTGGGGGGGATACTTAAAATAGCCATATAGAGTACAAGCATAAAAATCTCCATAAACCTGACTCTTGTCACTCACTGTGTCTAGAGACAGTAACACCTGCTTTTTACTTCTCCCACTTAATTTAGGCAAAGGAGGTAAAAACAGGCGACGAGGTAAGAATGAGAATGAATCAGAAAAAAGAGAACTGGTCTTCAAAGAAGATGGGCAAGGTGAGTTTTTAACTATAGTATGGCAATGTCATTGTTTTCAGTCCCATGCTGAAAGTGACATAACAGCGAAAGGTTTTCTTATTGGGGTTGTATTTGAATTGCAAATGACATATTGAATGTAAGAGAAAGACAGTAGGAGAAGGGAAGTTTTCAATATCTTCACCACTTCAGAATGACGTTTCCCTCTCCTTGACCTTAGTGCATGCTCTGTGTAAAACAGCACTTAAACATTTCCTAGAAACCTCCTGATAGCTTTGTGTGAGGGTCTGTGAGCAGCTGGCTTAGCAGATGTGGTTCAGTTTTGCCAGTAATTGTCCCTGGGATGCACAGTCCCGCTTTCTGTTCTGTATGGACTCTAACATCTCTTGGATCCTTCCCTGAGCTCCCTGAAGTCACTGATGTGGCAGAGCAGCTCATCTCACTGTTCTGTCCCCTGCTGGTATGGGTCAGTTGGCTCCGGGGCTGAAGTCTAGCAGTTATTAAAGCAGGAGTTGTAAGTGGGATGCTGTCAGGTGAAGTAAGGCACAAGAGAGTTCATGGGGGATGACTGGGATTCCCATCTGCCCTGCCTTGGTGACAGTGAGCTCACCTCCCTTTCAGCTTGCCCTGTCTTGTGTGTCACACTCTGGTGGTTGCTCACATAATGGGAGTGCTTTCCTAGTAACCAGTTAATCAGCTGGTTTGTTACAAATATGGCAAGGGTACTGATTTAAATCACTGTAGAAGTGCCACTGAACAAATTTCTGGTATTTTGTGTTGGTTGTAAGCAGAAAAGAAGTTTATTTTTATATACATCTGAAACTTAAGATCCTTTACATCTCCCAAGAAAAATCTATTTAATGAAACATTATTCTCAGTTATGAACAGTCTCGTGGTTCATTGGACTGTCTAATTTGTGTGAAGTTCTCCAGTATGTGATATTTTGTAGCTTGGTGAGGGAGAAGATGAAATACAAGGTGAAGAGATTGAGGGTAGGTTAGAGAGGTGCTTCACAGACCTCAGCTGAAGTCTGCTGTTTGCCTTCCAGACACTGTCTGATAAGGGTTATGTCCTTTCAAGGACAGTGGGGTGTTGTCCACGGAGCCTCTGCAAGAGGGATTCAGAGTCTCAGTGGGTGGCTGTACGGGGCATGCAGCTTTCTCCTGCCTCAGTGAAGCACTGAGATGTTCTTTAAGACAGGTGCTGTGATGTTGTCATATACTGTCATACTCTGAGTGTGACTCAGTAGCTCTGAGGTTTTCTGTAGCAAACATTTGAGAGGGAACAAAAGGGTGGATGCAACCAAGAAGGAGCAGTATTTGAAAATGTTAACATCAACAGTGATACAAAACTGTGATACATTCAGCAGCCTGTGTGGGTGCTTGAAGCTCCTGTCAGCAGTTCATGTTTGAGAAAATATTACAGCAGATTTGGGTTACAGTGGAAAAGTTATTGGTTGTGTCTTGAAGCTGGATTTGATCAGAATTTTTGCTCTGTGGCACTTTGGGGCATGACTTAGTGGTGGACTTAACTATGCTGGGTTAATAATTGTTCTTGTTGATCCTAAAGATCTTTTCCAGCTTAAATGATTCTGTGTTTCTATATGTTACCATCTCTTTCAGAATATGCCCAGGTGATCAAGATGTTAGGCAATGGAAGACTGGAGGCATTATGTTTTGATGGTGTGAAGAGGTTATGTCATATTAGAGGAAAGCTAAGAAAAAAGGTAATTCTGAAGCATTGCAATAGGAAACAGTGATGTTATACGTGATATGTAATTGTAAAAATTTACATATGTAGCTTGTTACAAAAATGAATATTTCTACTGCACTTAATATTTTAAGCTACTTTTTGATAGTAAACTAGTCTGTCCTTCTGTTTCCATTGCTGGCACAAGAATAGGGAATCTTTGGCTCTTGGGTGAAGCTCACAGTTGAAGAGCTGCCTTTTCATGTGCATGTTTCAGGGAAAGGTTTGTTCAGCTGCCTATGAAATACAAGCTTTTCATATTCTAGAAAATTATACATATATAAATTAATAAAAATCTCCCTAATTGCAGATGGGGAGCTTGGTGACTATTTAGAAAATACACCTCCAATGCCATTGTTTCATTGTCCACTTCATCAATTCCCAAAATATTTCTGTTGAAAGCTAATCTGCAAAGATTTGTGCCTTCAGGGATGTCAGGTGTAAGCGTTTGCATGCTTAACTTTGCCATCTTCAGATGGTGTCCCCTCTGGCCCTTGTCAGGTGTTACATCTTCCTGTCCTCTGCTGGTGTATGGTAAGGAGAAGGGCCCTCAGTCTTTTTCCAATGAAAGCAGACATCTGACTGTCTTCATTCTGGATTGTTCCATTTTTTGGACAGCACTGAATGCACGTGTCTTGGGATCAGTGTGAGAAGTGCTATAGCTGCCTGCAAGAAACTGTTGAAGGTAGTGGAGAACTTGCATAAATAAACACTAAGTGCTGCAGAATTAATTTCTTGCTACAAAAAGCACCACTTATCTATTCCTTATGTTTAAAAGAAAGGAAATTCCAACTGAAATTCGTTTCAATCTCCAAAAAATCGAGCAGATGTCAGATAGAACCCACATAGAACCACCCTGTGCATTTAAAAACATATCCTCTTCTGCTGGAAGATTTCTGGTTAACATAGTTCCTAGAAACAACTCAGTTCATTTTCTTGTGCTCTTCCCTGTTCTTGTCTGTCACCCCCTTCATCAGGTTTTTCTTTAATTTTTGCCCTTGAGGAGCTCAGTTCACAGAGTTCATGACTGGTGCCTTGATGCAGTCTTTCTGTTTTCTCAGATATTGAGGCTTAGTAAACACCCTGTGGGGTAGAAGCTCTTCAAAGAACTTTGATTACCCTGTAATAGCTCTATAACATGTAAAAATAACTATGAGTATTTATGACCTTGGATTTGCTGTTAAAACATTAAATTGGATATTTTTAGCATACTGGTTAGAAAATTAAGGTGGTGGCTTTAGTGAAAGGTTTATGTCTCTCTGTAAATGTGCAGTTTGGTTCTTGTGTTATACAACAGAAGTTGAATTTTTGTAACACATGTTTTCTCCTTCAGGTCTGGATAAATACATCTGATATTATATTGATTGGCTTAAGAGACTACCAGGTAAAAATTCAGTATAATATGCCACTATAAGGAGTATCTTACAGGTAGCTTAATTTACTGTTAAATTGCAGCAGGTGTTGTGAGGAAATTCCTGTCTAACTTTCCATTTGTATTTAGTTATGCTAAATCATGATTTTTAGTTTCCTTGTACTACAGGAAGATTGTAATGAGTAGACAAATTCTGGTTTGACTTGTTCTTCTAAATTGCACTGAGACTTTGTGAGTGAAGGTGCTTATTGTCATCAAGCTTGACCTGTTTTTTTCCAGATGTAGATGTTTGGTGCTTGCATCCTGTGGTACAAAGGGAGATTGAGTCAAGTACCAAATATTTTATTGTAATAAGTAGAATTGTTGGTAATCAGAATTTTGGGTCCTTGATGTTTAGGCTTTTACCTTAAGAGGAAAATTAATCAGGAATTAGTTTGTACTTAAATTTCCAAAAATGGAGTAGCGTACTAATATAGACAGTAATGGGAAACAGTTGTCAGGTCTTCATTAGGTGAATGCCTTTCATGAATGTTAGTGTTGTCAGCAGTTGTTGAAGATAGATTCTGCTTCTGAAATGTGCATTAGGTTTATAAAACATTTGAGATACTGTCACTTACTGTATATAATAAAGTACTTAAAACTAGGAATTTTTCGGTTTTGACTTCGCCAAGGGAAGTATAGGTTGGATATTAGGAAGAAGATTTTACGGAAGGAGTGATAAAGTACTGGAATGGCCTGCCCAGGGAGGTGGTGGAGTCACCATCCCTGGATGTGTTTAAAAAAGAAATGGATGTGGCACTCGGGGCCATGGATTGGTTGAGGTATTAGGGCAAGGGTTGGACTCGATGGTCTTTAAGGTCTCTTCCAACCCAGTCATTCTGTGGTTCCTGATTGACCATCAACACCTCACTGTGTGTATTGTCTGAAGAAAGGTTAATTTCAAAGGCGTGAAACTGAACTTGTCAAGTTGTTGAGTACTCAGCATTTCTCATTTGTCTCAAATTCTCTTTTGTCTTGTTGCCTAGGGAAGTTGTGGATGCCCCATCCCTTGCAGTGCTCAATGCCAGATTGAGTGTCCTGGTCTAGTGGAAGGTGTCCCTGCCCTTGGCAGGGGGTTGGAAGCAGATGATCTTTAAGGTCCCTTCCAATCCAAACCATTCTGTGAATCTATAAATTACGTGTAATTGGGGATAATTAAGTTATCACTCAGAAGAAATGAAAATACTCCAGTGTGTTTACTTCACATTTAAAGGAACTGGAGGGGAAGGAAGAACAAGATGTTCTTCTACAAATATTATAGGTGTTAATCCACTGTAAATAATATAGTTATTGTAAATAATGCAGTCTCCTGAGGTTAATAGTTTTATTTTTCCTTCATAGATGACTAATATGTTCTAATAAATTCTTATTTAGGATAACAAGGCTGATGTTATTCTAAAATACAATGCAGATGAAGCCAGAAGCCTGAAAGCATATGGGGAGCTTCCAGAACATGGTAAGAATCTTTTCACTTTAAATTGGAAGTTCATGTTGGATAAGAATACTCTGTACTGACACAGTGTGAGTGCACTCCTTAACTCCTCTAAATTCCTTCATAGCTAAAATCAATGAAACAGACACATTTGGTCCTGGAGATGATGATGAAATCCAGTTTGATGATATTGGAGATGATGATGAAGATATTGATGATGTAAGTAGTAAATGTATATTTTTATAATATGCTTGAAGCTCTCATCTTTGGCAATAAGCTGTTGTTGTTAGTTCTACAGCAAGGAATACATGGATGTTCAGAATAGCTTTGCTTCTCAGGGACTGCCTCAGGAAGTGGTGTGGTGCATTCATGTGCCAGCTTTCTGTCCTCTCTCCTGTCCTACAGTCATTCCTGCACTGGCCTCTAAACACATGGCACACTTGGTGCTAAAACACCCACGGAGAGCAGTCTGAAGGTGCCTAAAAGAAAATCAGTTGTTTGACACCCCCCAGTTCCTCTAGGTTTAACAGCCTTGCTGTCCCACCAGAACTGCATCAATAATTAAGGGATTTGGTTTTTAAAAAACAAGGGTTTTAAATCTCCATTTTTGTTTACATAAAAGTTCCAAAAAGCTGCATCCTAGTAGTTTTTCTAAATTTGACCATAATCTTGACTGTCACAAGTCACTTGTGTTACTGCTTACCACTAAACTGTAGTAATTGGTCATGCACACTCTGAAATTATAGTAGTAAAATTGTTACAAGTCAAATTTTATAGTAAATTGCAGAAGTAGTATCTGTTGTGCAATGTTTTCTAAGTTGGTGCAATTTAATTTACAGCTGAGAGATGAATGTGTGCAGGGTCAGCTGGCTCAGAGGATAAGTAGTAACTTACTGAGCCAGTGAGTTAACTTAATTGGATAGACTGTTCTAAGAATACTATTATGCTTTAATTCTTCATCTTTTTAGTTCTCTCTCTCAGTTGATAATATGACTAACTCTTTTAAAATGCTTCCATTATTCTGAATTTTTTGAGGTTATCAATATATGATTCATTAGATCAAGTATTTTAAAAATATCAAAATGCTGAGGAATTTTTCTTCAGACCTTTGAAAATTTCACTTTGGGCCTGTCAGTGGTTGAACTTACTGAAGATTTAGCTCATTGAAGCTAGAAAAATAAGTACTGCATGCTTTTAATAATGAGGCTATTGTAAAACATCAAAGAGATAAGCAGCTGTAGGACAAATTTGCAAACTAATGGATCTGTGTGTGGGGTTAAGTGAGCAGCTATGATTGTTTTTAAGCTTTTGGCAGCTCTTCAATAAAATATTAATATCATGCTTTAAGAAAGTAAAAGATACAAAGACAACATGTGAGTAACCTCTCTGAGGATCGCCATCATATATTTGGAATGAAGTGCAGTTCCGAGGTCATTGTTAACAGGAGGAACTCGGTGGAGCCTTTCCTTTGTTTTTTGTATCAGAAGGATGCTTAGAAAGTCACTACTTAGGGAAGTGACTCTCAAATTTGGTTTTATTTTTGGTTTTGGGAATCATGAGCTAATTTATGGCTGTTCTAATGATGTATAATTGTATTGCAGATACTGTGGTTATGCAGAATTGCTCACCTGCATGACCCTAGTATTGTCACAGGGCTGGTGGGCACAAAAGCAGGGAGTAATTGTTCATGTGTTGAGAAAACAGGGCATGAGCTGAGGCAAAACAGGACTGTGCTAAGTTCAGGAATTCTCCTGTTGAACTGTAAAAATAAGTTTAAAAAAGAGTTGCTTGATGAAAAATACACTTGGATGAAAGACATGGTGTGGTGTTTTTGCTTTTCAGATCTAATTTGGAACAGAGGTTTACATTCCAACTTTTTTCCTCCAAGGATTGTTCTACATTGATACTTCGATTATTTCTTGGGTGACGTCCCTTACTTTTAAGAAGACTGAAAATTCTCAGTAAAGAGTGTAGTTTGTTACATCAAAAGGATTTATTTTCAATGTTTGTTTTAAAGTATTTATATTTCTTTAGAAATGGATAACGCTGGATTATCACAAAGGTTCAATGACATGCCATAAATACTTTGTCTCTTCACCAATTAGAGCTTTTATCTCTGGATGTAAGTGAGATACAGTGACATGGGCTGTAAAAGACTGCATTTTTCCCTCTTCTGCTTTCATCACTACAATTCCAGTTAAACTTATATTTTGAAATAAAAATTGTTTACCCTGTAATTATCATGGATTTTGATTAAAGGCAGATAACCCAGTTCAGATTAGTATCAAATCATACTATGCAGTGTCTGTCCTTATACCCCTTGCCTTGATGTTAACTTTAAAAAAGATTTTGATAATATAAGAGGAAGGCAGAAATCTGCATTTAAACTCACAATGCATGATGAATCTGCTTTTCGTGTCTGGTAGCATGCTGCTATTTTTATACTGATTTTGATAATTAAAAACACTCATTATTTCAAAGATGTCAGTTTTCCATGGTGGAGGGAGGGGTGGGAGAGGAGTAAAGATGAACAGTGAGCAGCATCTCAAATTTGCAATTTTTTGGAAGCTGCGGTTGGTGCAGTGGCCGAGCTGCAGCTGCAGACGATGAACACTGGGTGGCACCCGACTGAACAGGGAGACAAATGCAAAGCCTTCACAGTGGGGTTTGT